>JAULCB010189022.1:0-15875 GCA_032358575.1 Dendronotus rufus
TCTCTCGCTCTCTCTCTCTCTCTCTCTCTCTCTCACACACACACACACACACACACACACACACACCAAAGATACGATACGCACAATACCAATACCAGATACATCAGACAAATCAGAGAATTCGTACAAATTAAGAAAAATATATAAATTATGTCAATCAACATAGACATTGATACAACCTTCATTGCTTACAAACTAAAAACAGAAAGTTTACCAAAGCAAGAATATGGTAATAATAATACAAATCAGCTTCTTTTAAAACCAAGTACCGGTAGGTCAGTACATATTGTGTTGTAAAATAGTATGTAGGCAGCTACACTACATATGGCAGAACTAAGAGGCACATCCAGCACCAAGCAGATTAACAATGGAACTGATTAATAACAAAAATATAAAGACAAAATTTAAAAAGACAAATTGGAATGTCTAGTGAAAATATATCAACTCATCCAGAAAGTAAGTATCTTTTGCATCTAATGAATGCGCATCATCCGATTTTCCCGTTTTCCAACCACAGTGAGTTTGTGTGTCCATTATGGAAAAGGAAACGCCAATCGACTATCTTATAACTATAACAGTTCAAATAAAAATTCTCGAAGGAACCAAAATAGCAGACCCACCCACTGCGCCTTTGCCGCCAATTCCTATATCGTCATAATTAGCAGCGGCTTCACTCAGAATCATATTAAAAATCCGGGAAAGATTACTAAAAGAGGAGGATGTTGACCTAAGCAAGGCCATAGAAGATATCACAAGATCAATGGAAATGTCAAGACAACAAAATAAACCTTGTCAAAAAGGAGGAACGGAACCACAACAAACCCGAGCCCAAAACAGGAAAACAAAATCACCAGTCAATGAAATACATTGCGAAAACTATGGAGCACATCCCCACCCCTTTTAGCAATGCCCAGCAGAAATAAAACGTGAAACTACTGCAAAAAATCTCCACCATTTCAAAACAAAATGTGCAGAAAGTTAAAATACAACATGAAAAGCGCAAACTGTGCACAATCTGGAAATGGATAATTCCAGCGAAGATGAACTCTGATTCGAGACACTAGCGATGCAAAGTATCAAGGAAAAAGATGAGATCTTCACCAACATAAAAATTGAGTTGCCAAATCGCAGCAAGACATGCTTCCCTGAAGGTCAAAATAGACACAGGAGCTCAGGGCAAGGCATTACCATTACGGCTCTACAAATCCATGTTCCCGCATAATGATATCGATCCCGAAGGAAGCCTAAAATCTCTGACATCTTCAAAAAAGACCTTGGTGGCATACGGGGGACACACAATTAAACAATTTGGAACTTTCACACTAAAATTTGAACACACGGTAATATTGATCCCGAGCATCGCCGGGTACTCTGCTAGTAGACAAAATATATATTATAATATAGTCTCGTCACTCTAAATGTCATCAATCCAAGGTGTCATTGTCAAAGGTGTCAGTCCAAAGGTGTCTGTCCGAATGATGAGGTCATGACTAGACTAGTGTACACATGCTGCCAAGAGACTTGAAGCACAGTCTGGTATATATAATAGTAATAGTAATAGCAACACAATAATATTCATTTCAATGAAAATACAAAACAGATTATGAATTAACATAATTTTTACAAATACTTCACAATGTGTTGCAGTGAAATAAAGTCAAAATTAAACATTAAAACAAAGTGGTAGTAGCTGAATTGGAAAATAGAGAAAAGTTTGTTACACAATATAACACAAATTGAAAGATCACTTAATTCCATTATAACATTTAATTTTTAAAAAGGCTTTGGAAATCATTCATAAAGTATGATAAAGTGCCATACCATATGATCAGAGCAAGGTATCATATTATGATGAGGCATCAAAATGCTGTTTACAATTTACTTGAATCTTAACCACAATATTGAGATTAAAAACAACAAAAATCACATCATTTTCAAGTAACTGAAAGTTCTGCCCACAGCCTTCATTAAAACGGTGTCATGCCAGCTGGGTCCTTCAACAAACCAAACACATGTCCATCTTGTATGGCCAATAAAGATACTATTATCACTATCATTATACTATTATCACCAGTACATTTTTTTCTTTTTTTCTTACTACTATTACTATTACTATTCTGACACATTATTTATGAAATAAAAAGTATAACAAAAAATATCAAAGGCATATTATATATTATATTATAGCCTACACAAATTGCACTGACAGAATTTATACCCATCTGTAATAGTTTACAAAATCAGGACTTAAACTTAAATTGAAATGCAGCATCAAAACAGAGTCCTAAACAGACACAAATCTTCTCATATAACGTACCCCTAGCTGTGAAATAGACGGTGTCAATTCGTTTTTCGTAATGCAGATGTAGAAAAAACAATTTACCAATGAAGCCAGAATCATCATCTGATATTTGTAGATTCCAGGATTCAGTATTTCTGAAGGTTTGATAACTGAAGTTAAGTATCTACGCAATGTGATCAGAGCGAATCAAAGCGAGAACGGATTCCAAGAAACAAGTGTAACTTTTTTTAATGACTGTCAACTGTACCATCATGTTAACATAACTCATAACATTAACATACCGGGGTATCCTTGTTTTGTTTTGTTAAAGCTTTTCCTCAAGAGGATCAGTGACTGTCTTAACCTAATGACATTTGTGAATTTTTGATATAATGTAGATATAGATCCTATTTATAAATTATTATCATTATCATCAATATCGAATAGCAGATCTAAAAATGTCTAACATGATAACATTAACATGTGTAATATGATACCATTAACACGTGTAATATGATACCATTAACACATGTAATATGACGTCTTTTAACCAAATCGGACAACAACAAATTATTATTGTTTTTATCATCATCAACAAATCCTCTAAACCTATTTGACAATTAAAATGTGAGCATGACCTACTTAACCAAGTAAGCCATGAATGTGAGACAACATTGTCATACGATCTCTATTTCTCTTTTTATCTCTCTCTTTCACACACACACTCTCTGTGTGTGTCCAAAATAATCAATTACACAGTAATAGTAATATTAATATCACCCTTTTTTTCATAATTTGTGTCCTTATGAATTATAGATAGACTATACATGATAGCTTATAATATAATGTAAACCTGGAATATCTTACCCTTATCTACCCTGGTACCTACTCAAAATAACTAACAACAGATGGGTGAAATAATTGTTAATCGAGTTTACCTCTACCACTACTATCGTCTTCCCTTAGTGGAAACGAGGTACCGTTTCCAGGCAGCTTGGTGGGAATGAGGGGACAAATGAATATCAGGAGACCAGCGGTGCCAAACACCTCCCGGCACGTTTTCCTCAGACCCACGCGGTAGTCGTCGACGCCTTTCTTATTCTCGTAGTGCAGCTGACCCGTGAAGCAGTACATGACCTGAGCTATCAGCAGGGCAAAGAACATGAGGTTGAGCATGAACCCGACAAACGTGTGGGACGTGAGAAGGAACTCGTAGATGGAGTAGTAGCCGAGCATCAGGCCGAAATGCGGGGCGATGATACCTGGAATGGTGGACCACACAAACCCGCCCTTGACCTCCATGAAGTACTGCCAGTTGTAGACGTTGCAGTAGACGGCGGCGATGGTCATGTAGACGACCATTGCAATGAAATAGCGGTGATTGAAATGGCCGATGCAGTACCCGGCAAAGAAACAGTGGTGATCTCGTTTGAGGATACACGTCTGACACACTTTACAGTGGTGGGATCGAGGCGGCGTGTTTATTTCGCATTTGGCGCAGAATTTCCAGCCGGGGGGAGGAGGGCCGGTGGGCGCGTCGATCTGCTTGACGCTGATGTCGGTGGTTATCATCAGAAACATGTTGGTGTAGATGTTAAGGGCTACGAATGTAGCGAAGATGGTGTGAAATTTCATCATGGAATTCCAAGAGTCGTGGTAACTAGGCGAGACGACGACTAGTTCGAAGTAGACAAGCCACAACCCGCCGAACCAGAAGGTGAGGAACATGATCCATTCGTAGTGCAATCGGGGGAGGTGCAGCATTGTGTCGGTTATTTGGGGTTTCAGTTAAGATAATATATATTATTATTCAACCCTTTATCTGAAAAGAGAATAAAAAACACAATTCATTGATGCGTAAAAAATAAAAGACGAATGAAGGCTGCTAGAAGCGTGAATTGCGTTAAAAGAAAAAATGAAATTTCTGTTGACAGAGCTATAAACAGACATTCAATTTATACACTAAATATTTTGATGCACTTCTAGTCTATATGTTCTTTCGATATTGTGAATTTTAACTAACGTTTCCGCTTGCTAAACCACGAACACACAGACATACAGAATTGAAAATGATTGGAGCAGGAACTGGATAATACGAATGAATATCAACCTTCACTGTTAGTTTGTACATACTATGTTATGTAGCGAAATAGCAACGAAACAAGTTTTGTAGTCCACCAAATTTGTTATTGTTATAATTATAACTGTCTAAGTTCTAGAGAGATAATAATGAATGGTGCTGATGATAAATTATTAAGCCTTGAGAGAAAAATATGTCCAGGAGAGCACACTTCATGCTCGCATACATAACTCACATCATAGTTTGCGCGATCTGTCATTTATACAAGGAATACATTTTCAAGCGTCCCTCTTAAAATGATTGACTTGACAATGATTAATTCATTATCGTCGGTGCAAGTCTCTAAACTTGTAAGTCCACGATGGTTGAACAAATTTTCTTCCCCGAAAAGATGCGCAGAAACCTCAAGCATCATATCTATAAATATCTTGCTGTTAGGACACTAGAAATATCATTTTGTCACATGATATAAACCGATAAATCAATCTGCTTGAAAGACTTCCTTCCTCTCTTGTTTTTTCCCTGTCCTGTAAAGTAGCCCAATTCAGACTTAAAAGACTTTTAGAGACTTACACCAATGTTATTCTTTTTTATTCGGTTGTATATAACATTATAAAAGTGGAAAATGGCTTATGGCTGTTTCTAACATAAGAGTAAAATCTATATATTGCCTTTTATGTCTAAAACATGATTTTTTTTAACGCACTGCCTTCCATTTCGCGGACTGTGATACATGATTGCACTTTGTAAATTTACTGTGCTGCCAAACACGATGTTTCGTCACTACAATCACTAACTTTGTCATTGTGTTCTTCTATGATTTATCGAGCAAAATAATTGTTCTTGCTGTTTGTTAAAAGCATAGCATTCATGCACAGGATCTTATGATGTGTTCATATATATCATATTTGGTGATTCTCCGTCCGCAAAACAGAAGTTACAAGTGGAAAAGATAGCTGATGGTAAGACCTTGCTTTCTCACTTTACCATTTAAATGTATAATCTATGCATGGGAGAATAAGATTGAGAATTGTCAAATAGATTGGTGATTAATCCTAGATGAAAACCGGTGTCAAACTAACAAGACAAGAAGAACATGACATAACCAATAACAAATTTTTGACATTGATGTTTAGTTTAGCGTGCAATGTGGGTCATCGATATCTGTGAACAAATCTCTACTTTACGTAGCAATATCTATAGATACTTAGATTTACCTCAATTTGATGTTTATTGCATAGACACCAAGGGAATAAGATACGTTTTGAACGGTTTTGCCCTATCTAGTACCTAACGGCTATAAACTGGACATCGGCGTTTTAACTTTGTTTTCCTTCTTGAAGAAATGACTGAAAGGGAAATAACTCAGGTTAACTAGAAACAAATTCCAACCTCCAGAAAATGCAGGGGAAGTTAATCTAAAATTCGTTGTATCTAATTTATTTTCTAAGTGACATCCCTTTAGAGATTGAGGGGAGCGGTTCCTTCAAAAATAGCGATCTCTATGAATAACAATAACTTCATCGCTCGCTCTGTAGCGTAACGTCTAACTCTGTAGGGAAAACAGTCAATTTATCCAGCCCCACGATCGGTTTTAACTAAATAATGGAGGTGTACAATGAACAAGAGGTTTCTGTGTTAAATGAATCCAAACAAAACAAGCGCGATTCTGATTCTGCTAACAACCCTGACAAGAAACATAGGAAAAGAAGATCAAGCCTGGCCTCAACCCGTCGTTCAATTGCTGGGAATCTTCCGACGGATTATTGTAAGTCTAACTGATTATTGTAAGTCTTGGTTTCATTAAAGATGTTTTTATAGACTAAGATACAAACTGATTATCTAGCTACTTTTCTGGATTCTCACCATACGTTTTGTTTTGTCTTCTTTGATGACGAAAACACTGTCTTATAACAGTCAGGTCCCAAAAGAAACTCCACTTTCTTTTCCTACATTTGATTTATTGTATTTTTTGTCTTATCTTCCCTAGATCCTGGATCTGATCTTCCGAGTTCTGGGTCATCGTATGCCTCCACTGCGAGTGGAAACGAAAACAAAGGGTGAGCTTTGAAACATTTCCTCTTTGACTTTACTTTGTCTGCTCTAAATTGTATTGATAAATGAATACTACTGTATTTTTCTTCTTTAAAAAATCGGCGTTTCAAGTTTCAACAGTAAAGTTAATCTAGCTATGATGAGTCCCATTTCGGCACTTAATATTTTTCCTTGAGCACGAACCTATCGTGTGGCGCTGCTCTGCGGCTAACGCACAGGTTATTATTCCGCTCATATTTCGTAATTGAACCGAAAATGACAATGATAAAGGCAAATCTGTTGTTTATTTATCGTTATTATTATGATTAAAAACCTTTTGTTTAAAGTATTACGATTAATGAAAGGCCAATGAAAATAGATGGACCTTTGAGAAAAAGAAAAGAATGTCAAAGACAGTTTGTTGAGCTCTGTAGGTAATCTTTGTAATTAATTTTTTTCTCTTAAAGGAATAGCTTCATAATTCTTTAATACGTATATAATGTAAACAAGATGTATCTTATTTTAACATATATTTATGTAATTGAAAACTGAAGCATTCCCTACTAATTTGTCAAGTCGTGATAATTCTAGAATTTTCTCCACCTCCCAGACTCAACCCCAACCCCCTGAATGTGCGGATGGATGAAATAATAGAGCAGTTTGAAGCCCACACCTCGAGGTAAATATAGAATGTATTATATATTATGTTCAAATGACCTGATTGTCCTGATAAATTGCTTTTGTCGAATTGTTCATGTTGCCTAGTTAAACAAGTCTGTACAACAAATATCCTGTCAGGGTGAAATAAAGATTATTAATCGCAGGTTATTATTCCGGTCTTTATTCGGAACTGAACCCAAAATGACAATTAGACCTTTTGGGACAATAAAGACAAATTTATTTATGAATTTTTGACGGAACAAAGGCACTTGATTTTGATGAGAGGAAGGAGTAGGACAGGTTTTTGGTGTGTTTTTCGTTTGTTTTTATACTGCCATATTATATAGTAGTATTGTGTTGTCTTCCTGAGATGTTGTGTTGTACTGTTTAGTGTGTTGCCTTTATCAGATATGTCAGATGCCTATGAAGCAGGTTTTATTTTCTTGTTGTTTATGACAACCATTTCTTTTCCTCTTTGCTCAGATTGAACCTGGAGTGTACCCAATGGAAGACGTCGCTGTCCAAATTGAACCATGAGCAGGAGCAAACCAAACTGTAAATTAATTTTTGTTTTTATTTTGTTATCCTTTGTCTTTTACCACCTTCACAGTGTCGGCACCACCTCAGCTCCATGCTCAGGTGAATGAGGTAGATGCCCCAATAACTATCTTTGACAAAACAGAGAACTAACACCGAGCAGGTGATCAGCCTACGGATTCAACGAAGTCGCATTCAACGAGAAGTCGGCTACAACGAGGCCAGTTGAATCCCTGTATGCGACCTTTCGTTAAACCCGACGTCGCGTATAACGAAAGATTGCGAGATCATGTTGTCAGTCCCGACGACCTCGTTGAATCTGACTTCCACTGTATGAAATGTTTCAGACTATTTTTTTATTTGCCATTTACACCCTTGTATGTTTTATTTTGTTCTCTCTGTCCACTATGCCCAGGCTGTCTGAATGCAATGTGAGCATCAAGCCAGACGACATCCCCCAAGAACTGCGAGAGTTGGCCAAGGCGGAGTACATCCAGTGTGACCTTGTGGACTACGGGGTCATGCAGAGCCGGGCTGAGAAACAATTTCTACAGACTTACTTCAACGTACGTGGCCACTGCTGCAGAACGCTACTTCGTGTGTGTGTGAATTGACTAAGAAAACCAAACAAATTTCCATCTTGTATGGACAATAACGATTTACTTTAATATAATATATTATCATCGCGTTCTCTCTCACACATACAGTGGTGTAAGTGTAAATCTTTCAGAATTTATTTACTATCCAAGTGGACTAAAAGGCCATTAGTTTTTGTTTTCACACAACAATTTTCTGAAATGATTCATATTATTGTTTTTGATTTATCCTTTACTTCCCTGGTGTGTGTGTGTGCTATGATTGCGTTCTCTCTCCCGCGTTGTAACATATTATTTTGTGGTGGTTTAATTTTAATGGCTAGCCTAATTGACTTGAGATCAAAGGATCTCGAGTTCAAAAGCGACCACAGAGGCCAATGTTTATATTTTGCCCAAGGGAAAGGAGTCTTTACAATTTACACAGGTTTATTACTCATCCTATTACTAAACTCTTGGTATTAGATCTCTTCAAAACCAACATCCACCATTATATGACATCTGCTGGTCAAAATGCCCCCCACCCATCACCCTCGGACACCAATGCTCAGAACTGAGCCTACTCCGAGTACTATACAGATACAGATACAGATACAGAATGTCGAATTTGGAGGTCCCCCATGTTACAGTCTGAGTCGGAAGGTTTTACTGTTACACCTTTCTTTTCCTCTTGGATATAATTTTCATGATTCCCTTTCTATTCCCTTTCTGTACGGTACATGTTTTTATCCTCCTCTTTCAGATAGAGAAATGTCTGCAGGACATGAGGCTGTTTAGGGAGTGTGTCAACACGATTCGCTGCCACAACACGCTGGTCAAAGCATCCACGGGTGAGTACTACACATCTACATACGATCGTCTACACATTCATGGGTGCCACGGCCGGACATTTTTTTCAATTTGGCAGAATTGATTGTGCCGGTTTTTTCATACCAGGCCGGTTTTAGTACGGTAGCGAAAACCGTCCGTTTATAAAAAAAAAAAAGTTTGAGAACCACTGATTCGGAAACGAGAATTGTGTTAGTCGAATCCGTCAGCACCCGAGTTGGGACGAGTTATTTATCAGTAATTTACACTGTTAGCATTGTTACCGAGTGATCGAGTTCCATATTTTCGATATTTTTTTTCCTGGTTGACATTTTCTGTTCGATTTTACGCACAGCCGACAGCCGCGACGGGACGATTGAATAAACGTTCTTTCTTTCTTTGTTTCTAACGATTGATATCCACACGCGTGTGAAGAATTTCTTGAGATCGAGTTTGATTCAATTCTGGAGTTTACAATTTAATTTTTAACTTGAAACTTTATTTTACCTTGCTGTGTCTTAGTAGTTTTATTTCATTACTTTCTTTGTTTTATCTGTGAATTCGATTAGTGTAGTAGAATAAACTTTAAGTTTTTTTACCATACGAACGCGACTGATGTTAGCAAGAGTAAAATTTGTGAGCGCGGTCAAAGTCTTGCAGGTTTTTTAGGTTTTGCAAAGTTGGTCTGCAGGTTTTTTATTACATATAGTAGCCAGGGGTGTATGTTATTGTCTTACAGATTTTCTCTGATTTCAGACTTTTTTTTTCACTATCCTAGTGCACTGAACAGCCATTAGTTTCTTTCTATTTCTACATGACTATTTTCATGAGGATGTAAAATGTAATATTTAGATTATTTTTGTATTTATCATTTACATAAAAGTTGATATACATTATCTCATATTACACACATGTTATATAAGTACACATTACACAAACACACATAAGTACACATTATAGACATGTGTCCTGTATACCATCTTGAATCGTCTCTGTTTGACGCTGTTATGATCCTTGGAGGTCGAAGAGCCGTAAAACTCTAAAAACAAACAAAAGTCTTGGTACATAGTTGTATCTTCTTGCTATGGATGCCATTGCCATTAAATTTGAATGAATAATGAATGTCAACCAATGGTCATGTTGTTACGTCTCCCTTCTTCTTCTTCCACAGCCAATCAGCATGAAGACGCGTCCTACAGCCCAGACAGTGACCTTGACCCTAGTAGTAGTAGAGGTCCCAGGCTGACGGACATCAAGAGCCAGCTCGAGTGGATGATGAAGAATTGAAGATTCGCGTGTCGTAGTTATCATCGTCTTTGTTGTCAGGACTAGAGAACCCTGTCCCTACCTCTCGCTACGTTTAAAAACTAAATTGTCAATTATCCATCAATATTATATGTGGTTGCCCAGAAAAGTCGGGTATATAATATAAGACGCAAGACTGAAAAAGCAGTGACATGGCATAAAAGTTGTTTTTCTCAGTTTTCTCAACTCTAAAATAAAATCATCCTCTCCAACAGAGTTTGGCAATATTATGTAGTAAAATTGTTCAGACCTGTAAATCTTTAGACAATTGCCTGATTTCAGACAATTTCAATTTAAGGAACTGCTTGAATTTTTCTTTCTTTTTGCATTATTGATTGGAAGTCAATAGAATAGCAGTCCCTTACCTGAAGTCTGGACAATTTTCAGACAATTTTGTGTTGGGTCATTTACTGGGTTTTTTCACATTATTCATTATACCGGTACTATACCCTATTTTCCTGTGCCACCACGTACATACTGTTCCTCCATTCCTCGGCCAATGCAGACGGTCACTATGTCATGTTCTGTATGATGATACCACTCGGTGTATCATTATCATGCATTCGATTAATGTCGATTCGTCGGACACCTTTTCATGTAAATAATATTCTATTGCAGTATGTATCAATAAACTCTGCCTGCCTAGCTTTATTTTGATGTTTTTGTTCATTGCTGATTGTTATTGTTGTCCCAGGCCTCAAACCCATGCTGCCGCTGTACTGTTAGTGTTAGTAATTAGTAAGGGTAAGAGTAAGAGAGAAAAAAAAACATTTTGTTCTTTCTTTTCTCGTTCCCCTTTCAGTCTTTCTCATACTCAAACCTTTATGCATCCACATCAGCTCTAATGACAAGACACCAGCATTGCATATATATAATATATTATTATAATTTGAGGTACCTTTACCTAGTGTTGGTTGCTGATGAATAGCAAGTGTGCCCTCGGGAAAGGCATTAAAAAAAAATTGCTTTTATTATCCCAACGAGCACATTGATATTTGGGGTTCAGATCTGAATCAAGACATTAGTGCATTAACCACAAAGCAGCGCCTCCAGATAGACAATAGGAGATAGTTTTCTTGCCCTTGAAATAATACAAGTGGAACTTTAGCTCTGGTTAATCCGGTCTCAGTGCAATACCTTAACCACTCGACCACCTTGCCTCCTTTTTCTTATTCCACTCCAGTTGTAGAATGGCCAACTAGTGTCCTGGTCACTCACAATGCCAATCACACTAAAGTCACTGTTAGCATGCAGCGTAGTGGGTTCTCTCATTTTCCCTTGTAAATAAGAGGCAACACTACGACAACATAAAATGTGTGCAGTGTTGGCTCCCAGCTCCATGCCCGGTCTTAAATGGTGAATGGGATAGACGCCTCAATAACCACCTTTGACAAAAAACAGAGCGGGAAAGACTATGGATCAGGAACAACGGCAAGCAGGTGATCATCCCACTGCCCGTTCTTGAATTGCACTATGAGCAAATCACAAGACGCATCATCACTACACTCAGCTGCTAACCAGACACATTTTATATTGCCTTGCTAATAATATTAATGTTGCCTCTCATTTATAGAAGAAAATGAGAGAACCTACACTGCAGGCAGAATAAATAAAAGACAAAAAAAAGAAAAATGGAATCAATTATTTCACATACAAATGTATGTGTATATGTATTGTTTTCTATTCAAATTACATACGTACTTATTTCATAAATAGCAAATTAAACACATACCAAATTACATAATGTGCGTACTATGTTTCACCATACTCAATCTAATCTACTACTACTGATGATGATGATATGTCGCAATAAGTTCACGTTGAATCATTAAGTTTAATCATACGCAATGATAATAATACTACTAACTATGTCAATGAATTTCATCAATATGATGATAGATAATATGCATATATACATACATAATAATAATAATACAATAATTAATTAAGTACAATTTATGGCATCAGGAACAATACTGTGTGGATACGGCTTCAATTATATCATTAAGCCTACTAACTACTAACACTAACAACACGTTCAGCCCTTTTGTCCATTAGTCTGACACATCGCCGGTGTCGTTCTCTAAAATTAAAATAAGACCAACAAATTTTTTATTTGGCTTTTTGCACCAAAGGTTACATCATTACAAGCTTCACATTATGTCCTTTCAAGCGGGCGGAACTGACCAATTGAAATGCGTAGCGTAAATTACTGTACTATTAATATTGATTGTAACACTCGTTGTTCATTGTTAGATAAAATAAAACAGTTGTCTGTCTCTCCTGTAATATATATTAACTAGGTACTCACACTGAGTTATACGTTTAGAGATCGAAACCGATTATAATAGTATGTTATAGTAATAGTTATCTTAATTTCCTCAAAAAGAATATAATAATATTATGCATCTTCTCGGAGACAATAAATAATTCTTGCCTAGCCTAGTTCAAAAGATACAATAATTGCAATAGATAATAAATATGAATGTCCCTACGTAATTCCCTCTTAACTCTATAATATAATATTGCAAGCAAACACAACCAAAACTCGGTCAACTTATCTTCTTCCTGACTTCACTCCTCTCTCAACAAAGGCAAAGGAGATGTAGTATAGGTCTGGATAATAATCATTATGATCTTTCTTTCTATATTTCTTTCATGACCAATGTACCTTTCCTGCATTCTTTCAGTGTAAGGTGAAGTAGTTAGCGTGATAATTATTACTGTACTCTAGTAGTATATTGCGTAGAAAAGTCAGTGATCTGCTTCCAATCGCTTCATCCTAAATTCAACACAATGTAACTAGATTATAATATTATGTATTCTTGCTATATTATTGGATGTGTTGTGATGTGTGAGTGAGCACACCAATGGTAACAACAAGGTCTTCACTCCAACGCGGTATAAGATATTGGATAACAAAACAACAACGGTATCTGTAATAGTAATATATATTATATCATGTATGTCGTACTAGGAATAGACTCAGTTCTGAGGATTGGTGTCCGAGGGTGGTGGGTAATTTTTGTGTGTGGATATTATCAAGGTTCAATGTGATGAATAATGCTGCCTCTCAGCGCAACTACCCACTGCACACTAGACCAGATATTGGTAGGAATTTTGCCCGGGCAGCGGCCTTACCGCCTGCTTTGTTTGATTTCCAACTGCCAAAGGTTTTTTTAAAGTCCACAGCTTGTACTTGCACACGGGACCTGACCTCTGATGTTATCGTCCATCTCCGATAGAAAGGAAAGAAGGATGGGGGTAGGTGTTTACATCACCACATAACCCATCGTAGCCGGTACATACTCCGTCGGTCCTTGAAGGGCAGTTTGGGTACACCGACCACCACGCAACACACACTCGACACGTCACCTGCTGGCCGGTGAGAGGGGGCGGGTGGATGGGGTTGGATGATGACAGAGAGGAAGCATTGCATTAATATTATTGTCATTGTATACATAGTAGTAATAATAGTAATAGTAGTAATAGAGTTTAGGTTGGAGGAGCGAACACTTGAATAGTCAAGAAATACGCAGTAATAGTAGTAGTAGTAGAAGTAGTAGTAGTAATAATAATAATTATTATTATGCTAATTCATAATGTGTATAGCACCAATATCCATACTAAGATGTTTAGTGGCGTTGTAGTACTAGCCTAGTGAGCGCTAACTTCTATTCGGTGGTATCAATATCTCTCATTACGTATTATGGCCCAAAAAGCGGTCAGTGTACTTGCACCACGACATGATGGCCCAAATATTATAGCTGTCAGTTTATGTGCACATGGCCCAAAATAGTGGTCAGTTTATTCGCACCACATCGAATTCATCATATCGGAGACGGATGTAAGATTCGGAGGTCCTGTTGGTTTCAGACAACGTTGTCTCTAGCCGAGAATTATAACGCACCTAACAGGCTGCACGTATCGTCTGATGTGTTGCATGTCCGTTGTCTGCGAGTGACACATTGTGGTAGTGTGAAGCGCTTAGAGCACGGTGAGTTTACTGTGGATAAGCGCTATATTATAGTCAATGCTATCATTCATTCATTCATTCATTCATTCATTCATTCATTCCTTTCAATTGTGACTAGATAGATAGATATGAAAATAAACCAAGCCTAGTTAGTAGTAGTATTAGTAGGCTGACCCACGTACATCTTCTCATGGTGAAGTCTTCCTCCCACTGTCCAGTCATGAGGTCAAAGTGTTCGGACATCTTGGCCGCTTGACCGGTCTCCACCGACGTCCCTCCCACCACGTGGATCTTGGTGCCTGGGAGGAGGGGGGGGGGTGAAATAATGTTATATAATGGATGGTGGGGGGAGGGGGGGGGATACATTATGCATTCTGGATACATGGATCGTGCGTGTATGCTTGGTTACCGTTTGACATCGAGTAAGTCCCACCCCAAATAAAATCATAATGATAAGTTAGCAAACACCAATTATGCAAACTCAATTTTTCAGATTTACATAAGTCGAATTTCAATACCAAACTGCGTTATACTAATTTGGCCCCTATCTATGCCATTTCCTGTACATAATATATATCGTCATTTTAGATTGTCACTAAAACCATTCAAGGACGGACACAGTGGGCTGATCACCTGCTTGCCGTAGTTCTTGATCCATGTATATTTTCCAGCTGGGTTGGTGCCGATACTACTGAAAACGCTATAGTAAGTCAAATAAAAATTAAAACTAAATTAAAACTAAAAACGTTGAACCATAAAGAAAGAGGCTTTCTACCGTAGACCCTGGTATATTAATATTATTCTCGATGGTTGTATTCTTACCAGAGATACATTCAGACCTGTAAATCTTCAGCCAATTAGTCTGATTTCAGACAATAATTTTGCTATCCAAGTGGACTGAAAAGCCATTAATTTTGTTTCCAAATTGCTTTTTTCATTGGGATATGAAATATTTCAGACTACTTTTGTATTTACTATTTATTACTCTCCTGAAATATAATATAAATATTATCAAGTCTCTAGATCTTACCTATCGTTACGGCCCCTGCACTGTGGCGAGCGTGAATCAAGGGAGGCAACTTGAAATTCCAAGGGGAAATGAGGTCAAGTTGTGCCGAGGAGTCTCTAGTCTCCCCTGCCAGGATACTGGTGGTGAAGGAGAACACACGACGCTCTGTCTCCAGCCTGGACCGAACCTGTTGCTGCTGTTGTTGTTGCTGTTGCTTCTGCTTGGAGTCTTCAACCCCCTTCCCTTTGTTTCCTCTGAGTTGGAGACTGTTTCTCTTCGAGCTGTTTGGGTCCCTAGTAGTAGTAGTAGGGTATGTGGGTGGTACACCATTGGTGGTGGTGCCTGCTGTTGCTGTTGTTGTATTGCTGTTGACGGACTGGCCAATAATGCTGTTATTGCTGTTGTTACTGTTGCTGCTGGTGCTGTTTGCGGTGGCTATAGAGGTTGCTCCCGAAGAAGATTTGCTGCTCTTTTTCGTGGTCCTTTTCTCCGTTGGTAGAACTGACGTTACACCTGGGAATGAAAGGATAGATGTTGGAGAGAGAGAGAGGGGGAGAGGGAGAGGGGAGAGAGAGAGAGAGAGAGAGAGAGAG
>JAULCB010189131.1:0-15859 GCA_032358575.1 Dendronotus rufus
GGTTAGTCTATATTATGACTCATTTTCCGTAATTTGATGGAAATATGATGACCCGAAATTTTCAGACTTTTTGAAAGGTTGGTATTTACAGGCCTGTTATTGATCTTGGCTGGTATTCATAGTTTTGTACCATTAAAACAATTGCTTATGGATGCCTATATTATTTGATTTGAAGAGAGTACTGAGATGATGAAACCATAAAGTGCTGGGTAAACAACTTTGTCAGTTATAAAGATTTTGGTAATAAAAACCATGTTTACAAAAAGTATGATGGTAAATTGCTTTCTCTTAATGGTAAAGTAGGTAAAAATATAAAGCAAAAATGAATTAAAAAACAAAAAAGCATATATGTTTTTGAATGTTCATTGTCACTACTGGTTATTTATTTTATTTTATTTTTCTCTCTCTCTCTTCCATCCAACCAGGTTGTGTCATAAGGATCCACATCAGTTATTTTTACGCCTGGAATCACAGGTCAGAGAAATGGTCATTGAAATAAAGACCAGCCTTCTTCAGAAGCTGACTGAAAATGGTGTCTGTGAGCCTGCTACCGCCTTAGACTTTACCAGTGCATTGCTGTGCCACTATGACATCATTACTAGAAAGGCACATCTTTTGGCCCAGTACCTTGGAGGATTGGTAAGTGATGAGAGTTTGGAGGACGAACTATAATATAATGTTGATATCTAGATGCTTTCTGTTTTAGTTCATAGATTCTAATTCTACATAATTTATCGTTTCTTTATAGATGGGCTCATAAAAGAGACAACGTGTGAATTACTGGTTGCTTCCAAGTTTGATTGACTAGACAATAATTCTTCTTTGTTAATGCTCTTCATTATCATTTTTAGCATCCACCTCTCTCTGAAATTGGCAATGATTAAAGAGTTACTGTAAGTTGAAGAGGTTGAAATAAAACCCTTTCATTCAATATCTTTTGGTTTTCAGACCGATCATTTGAAGCAGTTTCAAGTGACATGGGAGCTCTTGAATAAGCACCTTTTTCATTCAATTGCTCATAATGACCCTGCGATTAGTTGTGTTGGACCCACAATCCTTGAACAACTCAGGTAAGTTATCATCTCTGATTTATTCTTTTCCATCTTTACACATTCTATTGTTTCAAAAAACAATTTTGTTTAATTTTAACTTCTTTACTCAGGTTGATTCATTGTATTATTTTTGTTGTTGCTTTCAGACAGGGGTCGTTACAGTATGAAAGATCCCGTGATGATCCTTTCTGCACTGTTCGAAAGCGGTTACTCAAGTTCCAAGAAGAAATGTCTGTGGTGGTGGTTGTTTGGAGGGATTGTCAACAGCTTATTGAGAATTACTGTCAAGAAGAGTTCACGGTATGCTTTAAATTTAAATTCAATCAGATGTTTCTATTTTGTGTGTTTGGAAAATTAAAGGAGAAAAGAATTCAACTCTTTGCCCAAGAAGCAACCATACATTGTACACTCTCTCTCTCACTTCCCCCCCCCCCCCCCCTCTCTCTCATGAAGCTACTGGAAGACTGAATCCAATATTCAGGACTTAGATTATTTTTTAAACCCCAAAAACCCAACATAGGCTCCTATTGGCATATGCTGTTTGAAGAATTTGAAAATGATGAAGCAAATCGTCTGCAACTTGTAAATCGGGTTAAAAGAAATCAGTAGTCGTTGCTCTTTATTTATTATTTTTAAAGTTATTAAATTAAACATTTATTTTCCTTTAGAATACCCAGAAGCAAGTGTCTCACAGAGCGAAAAGTTTCATAACCCAGCAACGCCAACTGTTGAAGAATCATCTGATGAAAGATTCTTTCATGGATGAAGAAACGATGAAAAGTTTGGTTTCCGGTCACAAATCCTCAACAGAGAAAGTGTTATGTCATCGATGTAAAAGAGAAAGGTATTTTATATTGCCTTTTTTTGTTGAAAAGTTACAAGTTATATAGATTTGATTTTTAATATTTTTGTTTTGTCTTTGTTAACAGTTAGTAATGGTCAGTCAAGTATAGTAAGAATTTGAAGTGCTTGTGTCAGCAAAGATATTCGGGATGAACTGTTATGGGTGCTGCAATGTACTAAATCACCCCGTAAAGTTGAAAAGGAACAATAGTTTTCCACCAATAAATATTGAATCGCATGATTTATTGCTATTATCGGTTTCTTAACTTCTCCTCAGATGCACGTGTGATGAATGCACCATAACCCACATGATTACTTGCGGCATTATCAGCACAGAACAGGGAACAACCTTGCCCCCTCCTCCAAGTTCTTTCAATTTTGCCTTAGACCATCATACTCACAATGTGATGGACATTACTCCTCCATCAATGTCAAGTACTACTTCTAGCAGTGGCTCGGTATCTCCTATCAACGTAGAGGACAATATTGCAGCGTACTACGACTGTGAAAGAGTCCTCTCGTAAGCAAATTTCAGATGTCATTGTTCTTTTGAAAGAAGTTGATGAGTAATTTTTCAGAAGTTGACCATCTGTTTTGTGTCGCGGTCGCCGCTGATTTAAAAAGTTTCTCTAGTGACCTAGTAACTAGCGTTTGACTCTGCTGGTAGAGTGTGCAGGGACATGATGAAAAGCAATCAATTAGGATAAAACAAAAACCCACCTTTCAATGAAATACATCATGAATGAATGTTACTGCATTTAATTGAAAAAGTGCGAAAGATTTCCTTTTTTTAGATCTAAATTCATATTTTGATTTATCTCTTTTTCTCTCGCTTGTTTTTTAAAAGATGATTGTTTTGACTCATTCTGAATATGTTTTTCTTTTCAGGGAAGAGTTGAGAGATGCTATGCTTTCATGCGATGGAAAAGATAAGAGGCTGAAGGGACTCACTCTTGATGATTTGATAGACAACATAGATGACAATGCCGGAGATGATGAAGATGAAGACATTGAGGATGCTGAGAATTGCATTGATCAACAGGATGGCAGTGATGAACCTCATGCTATGCAGGTAAGTTATTGTGGATATGATAATGTTTCTATTTAAAGCAACGTCTTGCCAAATTTAATTTTAAATGTACCTCCCCAGTTTTAGACAAAGTCAAAGTGTTTATGTGTGACAATGTGTTGCATAAGGAGAAATTAGAATGTGTGTGTGTGTAGGAAATGTTGGAATTAATTTATGTGTACTTTCCTGTGTGTGTGTTGTAAAAGGATTAGGTGTTCAAGGTGTTTTCGTTGAAGGAAGAGGCTCTTGTCCCAGCAAACAAACACAGGGATATTAAACTGAGCATTTCTAGGTTGACTACAAATACATTTTATTCATTTTCTCTTTCAAGAGTAAACAAAATAGGTCGAGTTTCTACTCACCTTTTTAATATCCTTTTTAAAATGAGAAATTTGGAATTCTTTTTCTGTTCAATCAGCTGCCCATGTGGGGGACACTGGACGCTCATCAGTTATTTCAGAACCACAAAAGTAATGAGCATGATATTTCAAGCACCCAGAGAGATGTGCCTCATAGTTGTGCTCAGTGCCATCAGGTATGTTATGTTAAACAACATATCACTCTCTAAACATACAACTAACAATCGTTGTTTTCCTTCTCCATCTTGAAATGCTCAAGTTTGATATGATATCCCTGTGTTTGTTTCTTATGTGTATACTTGTTGTTATGTAATCATAGTTGTATGTGAGTGGAATCTTTAGGCATTGCTCTAACCCCTTGTTATATATACAAGGTTACTATTTTGTTATTATTTGATATTAACTTAAATTGTATTGATTTTATTTGGTGTACAGTAAGAGGTAACCCGTTATTTATTGCTTTATAATATATTTCTGTGCGTCTTTTCAGTTTCAGCCTAGAATTGACAGTCATCTGTCGAAGCAACTAGAGGCAGAAATTGCAAGTTCTGGTGTAGTGTCCAGCGATATGAATGAGTATGTTGCCAACAATTTAGTCCCAAATTCTGCAGACCAACTTGGCAGTGACGGAGGTGTGTTGAATCCAAACATGTGTGCAGCTTGCCAGTGTCATGCTTGCCTTAAGCAAAGCGGCCACGTTGTATCTACATCCCTGCCTCTGCAAGTAAGTCATTTCTTGCTTTGGAAGCTTTTTGGTACCATAAGTATACGAAACACAAGAATTAGAGAAGTGAAAACAGAAAGTTTAGAAAAGAAAATAGAGAAAAATCAACTAAGATGGTTTGGACATGTAAACAGAATGAATGACAGTATAGAAAGAAAGTATTTCATTTTTAATGACCAAATTTATTCAATTATTCAAATGCATTATCCGGATTTAGCTCAGGAAAAAATTCAAAATTGTTTCTAAATTGAAACACGCAGTCACACAGTGAGAGAGATAGAGAGATTACAAATTATGGTAATAGTTTATATCTTCGTTTTACAAAGGGATAAGAGAAAGATGTGCCGGAATATGTTTTGGTCAAGCGTCAGTCTTGACTGATTGTGAAGTAGAGATGGACCATTGTAAGAGAAAAGTATGTATTTCTGCCCCTCGAAGAAGTTCTCATGGATCAATTTTTTTCTATTCAGGTACCAGTCTCCCCACCTCCAGCAGAATTGAATTTGTATCCCCACATCCACGGTCTTCCTCCTCAAAGGTATATGTTTGGATTACCTTCCCCGTTACTGTCCTCCATCAAGCTGCCTCTCAAATTGGACTTTGAGGACCCAAGCAGTGTACATGATCACATTTATCATGCGTACAGGTGAGGGAATTTGCTGTTGTATCTTACGCTATGAGTGAATGCAGAATTCTTCTGATTGGTAAATTTGTAGCTTTTTTTTAGTATGTAAGTAAATAAGTAGGGAGGTTTTGTGGTAACCGACAATTTCCCTAAACTGTGTTTGCTGGTTTGTAAGTCTTAATGGATTTCTGAACGTGCATTGATTAGTTGTCTGGCTGCTAGTTTCTATGCGTCCTCTGCCTTATGTTTTTAAAATGTGTAGATCTTGTATTGTTTTAGTTTCAGCTGGGAGATTTGAGTCTTGCGTTGTTGACTTGTCTCTCTGCATTCTTCATGTGTTGTCGCACAGTTTAGTGTTGGTTCTTTATTTATTGTTGTTGGTAGTGATGTCTGTTTTGTCCTTGCACACCTTTTTAATTATTTTTTGTTAATCATAGAAATGAAAAAACTTCTGAAACTAGCTAAACTTAGCAATCTATCATTTAACATTTGTTTGGTTTTGCCTTGTTCGGGTGGTATGTGAAGTAATGAGGCTGGAGTTTACAGTCCTCTAAGAAAGAAGCTCTGCTCAATGTTGACCCCATTCAACACCACTTAGTTTAGTTTTTACGTTGTCTTTTTTTCATTATTGTTTCAGTGATTGGGACAACCCACGGCCCGGATCCCTGGCTGCTCAACATCAGCACCAACCTCATCATCGTCTTTCAGGATTGACATCTGATCTGCTTCCCCCAGCACCCGTTGTGGACGCTATGCCCGCGTTCAGCTTTGAAACGTTGAGTCTCGCCACCCATAGCTCACAAACACCGACAAATACCACCAGTGCTACGAGGTCAACTGCCAATAGAACTGGTGGCGGTTTTGTCTCCAGTACTACTAATGGCTGTAGCGCAGAGGGAAGTTCGGTGGATCCCACAACGAAGCCGTTGAATTTTTCATCCATGTTGAAATTACCTCAGGCCTGTCTAAATACTGCATCTTTGTCTCATCTCTTGACTTCATCAGTGCCTTCTGCCGTTAACCTGTCAGTCGCGTCCAATTCACACATGACCACCTCTGTAACGGCCTCCAAAGCGGTGAACGGTTCTTGTCACGGCCCTCCCTCCTCACGGCCCATTCCCTTGGGGGGCAATACGACAATCTCAAGCAAGTGGGAAAAGACTCATTCTTTACAATGCAAAAAGTTTACTGGTGCAGGACCCAATAAACTCGCGTTACTTAACCAACAAGGAGACCAACCCAATCCCTTTTCTATCACCAGTTCACAGGTAGCAGCGCCGTTCTCTGTCCCTCAAAACCTAACAGCGCCTAAAAATCTGATCTCCAACCACCATTTGAAGTCAGTTCGTTCTTCTCAGCCCTGTCCTCATTCTGGGTCAAACATAACGGCGAAATCCTGTGGTGGTGAAGTCCCTTCTCTGCCTGTCCAATCTCAAGTTTCAGCTCCCAACATATCCTCCTCTTCTCCTCCGTCCTCCTGTCTTACAGCTTCGTGTGCTAATGCGAATCTCCCTTCGACTGTTGTCAATAACATTGGAGTGGGAACCTCAGCCCCATGCATGGATACGGAGTGCAAAGTTCATCACGATGAAAACTGTGACAGCGTCGATGACAGCTGCTCTGAAAGAAGCTCCAGTACTTCGTCCAATCAAAAAGAGGGAAAATATTGCGACTGCTGCTACTGTGAATTCTTTGGTCATAACAATGTAAGTACTTTCATTTGAAATGTATCTCTGGTATTAACTCTTAAACTACCCTCCTACCTTTTCTAGATTTAAAAGATTTGTTAAAAAGCTTATATATAACATCATATTCTGATGAATGAAAGAATGCTTTCTAAGGTGTTAGAAAAATAATGTGAGTATGCAACCCTTGATTTTTTAATTTACTTTAAAAAGAACCCAAATCTAAGCTGTCGATATAATTCAAAAGTGTCTTAATTCAATTCATATGATTTTTGTTTACAGCCCCAGGGAGCAAAAACCAGCCCAAATTACTTTGAGATGAAAGATCGTTTGAGGAAAAAGTTAAAGAAAAAGGTAATTAGTTTTCTTTTTGTTGTACTTACCAGCTGACAAAAAATTACACCCAAAGAAATCTCAACCTAAACATGTAAATGTGTTATTGTAAGCTTCAATATTGAAGTTCCTTTATATTTCAACCAATAAGTGTTGCATTTTGAAATTGATAACCTTTTTTTATTAATAAATGCACCGTATTCTTGGTCGTCAGAAATATTACGATCTTTATATAAGACAGTGTCATAAGGAAAGGTTGTGAATGTTGTCTGTGTAGTGGAAAATTCGTCCCCCCTGGCCCCGTATGCCTGAGCAGCATGGGAGAAGTAAGGGTAAGTAATTGATATTTGAAACATGTATCCTGTATTTGGACTTATTTCTGCTATTTTTAGAAAGAAACAAGTTAAGTAAGTAATTGATATTTGAAACATGAATCCTGTATTTTATTACCTTTATTTTATCTCTGCTATTTTTAGAATGAAACCAAGTACAAGTCTTCGTCCTTAGTCCAGTGTACTACTCCATACATAGAAGTAAAACGGGAAGAGCCGCAGCAGCCCCAACAACAACAACAGCAGCAGCAGCAGTTGCTGCTGCAGCAGCAGCAGCAGCAGCCGCAGCCGCCACCTCCTCCGAAAATACCCATGGAGAAGCGAGGGTTAGACGAGTTATTGAATTTTATCAATGGTACCGAAGACGGAGCTGCGAACAAGGCTACAACTAAAGCTGCTAAAAGAGCTCGCCAGAAACAAAGAAAGGTGAAACGAATTATTGTTGTTTTTATTGACTTGTTGGTTATTTAAATCGAATATCATATTCTGACAATTTTTCTTCTTAATTGCTTTCTTTTGACACTTTTTTCTATGCTCCCAAGTGAGGAGTCTGTATTTCCTCCTTATCCATTGATTTGTTCATTTATTTAATGTCTTGGATAATAACTGTCTTCTTTGTCTCCAAGTAACGAGCAACCTCTTATGATTAAAAAAAGAACAAACAAAAAATAACTTGGTGTACTGAAAGTAGGCTATTGTGATCATTCTGAAGGGGTTTTGATGAATGGGTTGATTTGTAGTACTCTTTGATATCTCTTCTTAAATTACACATAGTTCTCCTGATGTCTAATAGAAATGGCTAGACATGCTAGCGCATTGGTGAAAACAAATTATTGAGGGCATACCCTGGCTGTTCAAAAAAGCTGAAGTCAAATGGTAGTTGTGTAAGAAATTGCAGTTCAGGTTTCACTAGAAACATTTTGTTTGATACTTTTATAAGGGGTGAGGTGCAATAGAAATTTAATCCATGATCATCACCTATATGATTTTTGTTGAATAACCTGATCAATTATCCATGTGTTTAAATTTCAGATGGAGGAAAAGGCTCAACTTTGTCATGGTGCACAAAAGAGGGTAGAAAATCATCATCATCCTGAAGTGACAAAATCCTTGACAAATTTCTTGTTTAAGCCAATGCCAAGTTCAGACACCAAAAGCTCGGAACATCTAGTACCGAAACTTGATAAAACATCCCCATCAGATCAAGAGAGGATAAATGAACTCCAGAAGAAATTGACGCTTTTAAAAGAAGAAATGAAACAGGAAACCACTCGGTCTTCAATGATAATTGAATCAACCAGGCCGACAATATCTCGCTCTCCCGTGACTAAAAACGGCAACAACATAGATAAAGTCTTGGACATGATCCATCAGACTTTGAAACATACCCAGCAGAGCCAGCACACACAGAACAATGGGAAAAAGGCACAACAACCTCCAGTCTCTGTTTCTCCGACTACTGCTTTTAGCAATGATAAGACGAATGACACGGACAAGAAGATGAATGGGTCGGTGGCAACAAAGGCAGCAGAAAGTAAGAAGGTGATATCCACATCCGTAGATATGCCCGTTTCACAAGCTGCCTCGGTGAAACAACCCGGGAAAAGCCAGTCTCAGCACTCTCAGGCCCCGCAAGCATCAAAACCATCAAAAAATCAGAAACCTGTCGTAGAGTCCAACAATTCACCGAGCCGCGTTAAAGCAGCTGCTCAAACCAACTCTGGGGAGAAAAAGAGCACAACGGCTTCTTCTAACACGACAAGTTGTAATCCTACAAAACAGTCTGCGACTTTGTCTGAAAGTAGCAGAGTAAATTTACCGAAAGGACCCGCAGTAACGTCTTCTGTGCCTATCTCAAAGGGACTTAACTCATCATCATCATCGGTTACTTCTGTTCAAGCGAGCAGCGGCAGAAGCACCCCATCGTCGTCTGGCTCTAATAGCAAAGCAGCTGCCGTAGCCAATCCTGGCCAGAGTCCGAGGAATAGCAAGATCTTATCAGAGTCGGCCTCGTCCAGGCCCAAGGTGGCATCGGAGCAGGTAAGGAATTAGAAGAAGCACTTTGTTAAGTGTGTGTGTGTCTGGGACTGGTAGCATGGTTTAAATTTGTTGTTTGGTGGGGGGAAAAAAAAGCAGTGATGAAATATTTACACCTGCAATGCCCGATTTGGACAGCGAAAATATAGTATACTAGCTTTTCTTTAAGGAATATTTTCTTACTGAAGCTGTACCCTACACTGCAATGTGATATGAATGGTCAGAGAGAAGAAATGTGAAAGGTCATTCATTATCTGCTTAATTTACATGAATTTGTTTATACAGATGGGTTTGATTATAATCAATAGAATGGCATAGCCAAGTGTGGTTAGAATGGATTCCATCTATTTCAATCTGCTGTAATAATTGATAATCCTATAAACCCTGTGATTTATTTTTCTTCTTCAGACAAAGGTGGCTAGTGGGAAAAGCAAGAAGAATAAAAAGAAAAGCAAAATGGAAAATGGCGATGTTCATGATCCTGGTAAGATTATGTTTCTCAATTTCCTCCTTCGAGCTCAGTTTGCTTACTTTTAATGTGCCGCATGTTATCATTGTCAGAACAGTGGAAGTTGGATTCAACGAGGTTGTCAGGACTGACGATGTGATCTCGTTGTATATGACCTTTCGTTATACGCGACGTCGGGTATAACGAAAGGTCGCATACAGGGATTTCAACTAGCCTTGTTATAGCCGACTTCTCGTTGACTGTGACCTCATTGAATCCGGCGCCCACTGTATATACTTCAATTTCATGTTTCAGATGATTTTATTTACACCCCTGAATTGGCAGCGTTGTATGGGGTTTGTACGTTGTGTGTGAGAGTTTTTCTTTTACCAAGTGGTTGGAGGGCACCCTTGGCTGGTGGATTCTACTCCGGTTTCTTGTCTTTTTTTTATCTCAAATTCGTCTTCCTTCGTCTAAAATATAATGATCTCGTTCCCTCAAACCATGTTTTTTTGTTTTCATCATTTACACAGACCTGTAAATCTTCAGACAATTGTCTGATTTCAGACAATTTAAATTTAAGGAACTGCTTGAATTTTTCTCTTTTCTTATGCAGTATTAATTGATTGGAAGTCAATAGTATGATAGTTCCTTACTTAAGTGCGGACAATTTTCAGGCAATTTTGTGTTGGGTCATTTACAGGTCTGTTTACACCTTTCCTTATTCTCTATATGCCTGTGTTGATTTGCTCTGTTTGCACAGCCAGTCCAGTGAAACAATGTAATAATTGATTCAATTTCCTATTGTTTTGCAGAGGAGGTCTTTATGCCGAAATCTCAAGAAGAGCTTGATGGATCCGTTGACGATTTTGAGAGAGAGCTTGAGGAATTTAAAAGGTAAAGGCAATAAAGTAATTTTTTGCTCGATTAAATACCAGGTTAGATTTTTGTTGTTGAAAAACGCACCATCCTGAAATAAGTCAAGAATTATAATTATGATGAAATGAAAAACCCTTCGATCCAAAAGTAATCAAAATTTTTCGATAAGTCAAAGAATGTTTCTATTATTCACTTATGAATACAAGTTACAAAAAGTCATGAAAAATTTAGGAATCCCGTATGAAAAGGTCCTGATGTTCACCAGATCATAGAATCAACAAATAGGATCAAGCGCTGAAAATAAAAATCCTTAAGCGTTTTGTAAATGCAATATTGCCTCATGAATGGACAGAGAATTGATGTAGTTATGATGTAAACAACGATGGATAAAATGGTGTTTTGGTGTAGCAAAATACATTTTGTTACATGACATTGTTGGTTGAATTGTGGTTTTAAAAAAAGAAGTAAGCACCTGCATAGTAATTCTTATGAATCTACATTTTCTTCCTCTACCCATCAGGTTTTGTTTTGAAAACTCGGAGCCGAAAGAAAAGAGGAAACTTGCAGTCAATGTCAACCTGAAGGATATTTTCAAGAAGAAATCAACTTTTGCCTGAGATGTGACGACAGTACAAATTTGACAGGGTTTCACCCGATGCTGATGATCCAATTCTTTGTGTGCTCAAATTTTCTGTCCATTTCTCTCCTTTTTTTCTTCTCCTTTCTTTTACTTTTAGTTGAATGTGAAATGTGAATAATGATTATTATTGATTTGTTTTTTCTTCTTTCTTGCATGAGTTTGACTGAAATAGGATTGAAACACTAAATGCAATAGATCTTGCATTCATATTACCACTTTCATACACATCCACACACTTCCTTGATTTTAATTTTTCAAATTCCAGTCTGTGATATTCTCATCGGCTTCATATGACAATGACTGACTTTTATTTTGACATAACCATTTGGAAAATGTATATGTTGCATTGCTGGATAGCTATGTCATCATATTCTGTGATATATTAATTTTTAGAAATAAAAGGGATGGTTCCAGTCACTGAATCTTGTTGTATGTATTTGGAAAGATCTTGCGTACTTATATACTTAAACCAATACGCGGCGTGTTTTTTCAACTGTTTCTGTTTTTTATTTGGAAGAAACTGAAGAAATGCAAGAAGTTTTATTTGAGATTTTCTCTACACACCCACCCACTCACTTAAAGTACAAACACTTAAATCTTTGATATAAAAACTTCTCTAAACGGGGTAGAGTATGAAACGGAAATCTTTGCATGCCAGCAGCTTTACGAAATTCTCTTTTTTTCACCTACATTTGTTTTGTTGAACGGCTTTTGACCTTTGAATGAATTGGCTCATTGTCTGATTAATCATTTAGCTTCTTGTCTTATATTTGAATGAGTTTCTCACAAGAGAGTTCTCGTCTTAAAAGGATGTACTTAATCTTTTCCACTGACGCATGTGACACTTACAACAGGGAATACTGCAACAGTAGTGGCCAATTTAGTCGAGGGCAGTCTCGGTGGGTTATTTACACATAAATGTGGAAACTAGCAATTGACAATTAACCAAATGCGTAGACTGGCAATAAAGGACAGTGTTGGGGGGAGGGAAGACTTGATCAAACTTGTATAAATAACCTGAAAACACAAGCAATGACTCCTTGATTGTAAATCATTCTTTCTGCTAAGTATGTTTGTTTATCACTGTGACTCGCTTATGTTGCCGTGTTGAAACCTCATACTCATAGCATGATAATGGATTAGCAACAGTATGAAAACGAAAGACTGTCCTGATTAATCTGGCTACTGCTTCTGTTGTATGCATGCAAAACTTTTTGTTGCCTGCCTGGTGATACTGACAAAAATTTTGATTTTTAGAAATTGAAACTGCATGAATTACGAATTACAAAGATTAGATTGATCACTGAAGAAGAGGAATATTATATTTTGTGTTGGAGGTTTCCATCAAGTATGATGAGCACTCTTTGTTAACAATTTAAAACATGGTATCAATGATCAAGTCATGAATTGTGAATGATTACAAAAGAAAAGTGTGGATATGCTGAGGATTAAACCAACCCAAGCATGCCAGCGATGAAGGGACTGCGCTCTAACCACTGAACTACCTTGTGTTGTGCATTCGCATTTGGAAATACCTCAACTTGAATTAATGGTCATTTTCTATAATTCTACAAACATTATAAATTATAGCGCACTCCCAAACTATTTGAGAAGCCACAATCACATGTTGAGATATTTAAACGGATTTCTTAGTTGCCACATGCTTGGTTTTCTTGAGAAATGGATTTCAAGTTTTTTTCTTCTCTTTTCTCCCAAAGCATGAAGAGAGTCCCAACTGAACTGTAAATTGAGGAGTGGTTTTTCAAAACATTATTTAAAAAAAATGGTTTCTTTCTCACTACCTAAATGGGTTAATCTGCGATATTCGAAATATAAAGTTACACACCAAAATTTGTTTGGTACTAAATTTAGGTTCAAACATCAGCTGGTTACTACAAGTACACGCACAAATAGACACTGAATGGGAGTTTTTTCTTCAGTTTCTGAGCATTGATAAAAAAATGACGTAGCGAGTTCTGGAAAATCACTCTTCTATTTAACTATGACTTGGTTTTAGTGACATAGTTATTTTGATATAACCCCCCCAAAATACGGAAAACAGGCATTTTATAAAATCACAACAGCTTCTTGTTACCCATTCTTGCAGCATCTGGAGCAATTATTATTAGGGGTTGTTATTGTTCACAGTTGCTTTACTTTATTAATCCTAAGAAATTTAAAGATAGACTTAGCCTTTATTTATTATCTCACCAAAGTAAAGTGAAGGAAATAAACGATCCAGTTTACAGCTTGCTGGCAATATTTCTAGAACATTCTATTCTTTGAAATAACTTTGTTTAATTTTCAATACAGTACCATCTGGAACCAGTGATGATAAACTAATTGAATGCAATGGGACCTAGCATTGAATATCTTTTTAAGTGTAAGTCTTCAAGTTCTCTAATTTGCTTATCAAAACAAAGATGATATATGTCATAGTCCATAGTGATAGCATACTCCTTTGTGAAAGCCATGGTAAAGCTAAATTATATTCTCTGTAGTATATGACATTAACATCAAAATTAAAGTAAGTTTAAGACCTGCACAATGCATGAAACTGAGAAGACTCAACCTCTGCCATTCAGTGATATTTTATTTCACACAATTCTCTTTTTAATTCAACTAAATGGACATCTTTTTTCCCTGGAGAGGTGATGATAGAACAAATCAAACAAAAAACACTCCAATGCTCGACGACTATAAATGTTTCATTCATTTGACTGTTGTTGCGTGCCATTTTGGGCTTGGGTTATGCCTCACTGTCCCACATTCAATACTGCCTCTTTGCTATTCCAAGATATTTTTCCATTTAACAGCCAACATAGATGCCGCTTATTATACTGACATTCACAACAAAACTCATCCTTATCCTTCAATTTCAATACAAATACACACGACTGACTGAAAATCTCTTCTCTTCTTAGTGTGTGAAGATACAAATAAAATAGTTGATTGAATGGAGAGTGTTAGGAAGTTCTTATTATTACTATTACACAAGGATGCCTGTTTTACAAAATCTTTTTAGATAAATTTTATGAACAGGGTTTCTTCAAAAATTTCTCATTGTATTGGAGTTGTAATATGACGGTTTTCTTTTGTCGTGTGTGTTTAGAGGGTGTCTCTAGTGGGTCGGCGGTGAAACTTCTGTTTGTTGTTATCCTTTGTCTTGTGCTTTTGGACAGCATTGAAAGTGTACACACTTGCTTTGGAATATTTCCTCTCTTGGATTTGAAACCCTGTGATTGGTGACAATAATGACATGTTGATGAACTGTGGTAAAGAAACTTGTATGCAAATTATTGATCAATTTATCGTTAATGTGCAGGATGGTTATTATCATTTTTTCTTTTTTTTAAATGACGTACATAGTTTGTATTTTAGTTTCATAGCCGATGATGACGATGACTTTCTTTTATTATTATTATGACAATGTGTTGAAAAGTTTCAAGTCTTGTATGATCCATCCAACCCATGAGAGCCTTCCTTTGTATTCAGTTGTTTCAGTGGCAATTTCTTTTTATCACTGGAAAGTTTATTTTACCTGAATGTTCATGCTTTTGTGATTCATGGAGTTCTGAGTGGCTGACAAGATCCATATTATATACATGTATATATATGTAATTGTGTATATTATTATTATTATTATGAGTGGATTGTGGACTTGCAGTGATCCCAAAGTAATTGTTTGTGAATGAAGGGTTGAATATCACTTATCACCATTTGTTACTCATGGTTTTTCAATACAGTCAATTTTTAACCTCTGATTTTTTTTTATTGTTCTGTGTTATTTTAGTTTTTCTTTGCTTATTGAGACTTCTTGGATTCAAATTTTGAATAGCATTTGTGTGTGTGTGTGTGTGTGTGTGACATATCTGTTTTAACAGTCAATCTGATAGGACTTGAATACTTGGACAGAGTCCAAGCCTTAAGAACCTCTCCCCAGCGATCTGATCTCCTGTCTGGTGATAAGTGAATGCACTAACCACTTTTGACCAATGCGAGGCCTGAAAGAGACTTTGTTTGCGGTGCAGTGAGTGGTATGATATAACTACGTACAATAGCTTATTGTCTTTACTCAATGAAAGTGGAAGGGCAAGCAATTGCAAAGTCTGAATTTTCTATTTCCACAAGTTTACAGATATTATTTATCTCTTATGTCCACATCTGAGAATAAGAAGCACTGCGAAAAGAGTCCTATTATACTACACAGTATGAGTATGATCACATCTGACCTATTGCTCTGGTGGTATGGATCATGTGTTGGATCCCTAGTCAGTTCAAGTTCAATTATTAGACTGATAGGCTTATTATACAAAAAGAATTAGTTCCCACCTTTCATGTTTTAAACAAACCCACTAATTAGTGCTGAAATGGCTACACGACCTGTACTCTGGGAGTGGTTGGAAGACTTCCTCGTTGTATTCTGCTTGCGTTTCTGAGAAACTTAGTTTCTCAACCAAGTAGAAAACGATACATGCGTACGTGTATTACTTTTTCAGAGTGTGGTTCAAAATTTGTTGTAGCTTTACAATCTTTTCCACGTAAAGGTCAGATCAACGATGAGACTCAAAATTAGTTAATCTCCTATAGGACTTGCACCCACACAACAAACAAGGTCAAGTCAAGAGAAATTCTTCTCTGCTGGGATTTGAACCGTGGAAATACAAGTGGAGGGCAGACTTTTTACCTTGATACCTACTAAAATGTATTGATCTGTTTCATCTAAGTAAATGCGTAAATCCCCCGTGTGGGGTCCAGGGAGGATGCCAGAATAGCCCCAACGTGTGCTTACTGCGTGTCGTACAAGGCGACTAAAAGGGTGTTGCTGTCCAT
>JAULCB010189242.1:0-12856 GCA_032358575.1 Dendronotus rufus
AAAGCTTATCTTATCAAATTGATTTAAAGAAAGTGTTAATTTGCAGATTTTGGTTATGTGAGTTTAGCCTTGAGAGAAAGAATAAATCCATTTTTGTTGTTGGCTACACACCAGAAAATAGATCTTCTACTAGATCATCCTTACCATTATGGTGATCTGGCAAATCGTCGTCTCCAGAGCCCTGGGGTAAGTGACGCCACTGGAATATCGCATGGTCTTCTCCACCAAGAGAAATGACATGGTGGCGGTCACTTGAGAATCGGACATTTGTTACGTGAGCACTATGACCAACGTACTTCCTAAATTTGGCACCTGTGCAAAAGAAGGATCCAATACCAGGTCACATATCAAAACAAACCATGAAATTATACCTATACCACAGCTATCATTCACTCAAGTCTGGACCATCTAAACATACTTTGAGGTACACAAACAAAATGTTTTTTTCATCTTCATTATACCAAAGGGGACGGTTGAACAAGGTAGTCAAGTATATATCATTTTGTAATCATTATCATACAATGAAATTCGCAGGAAAGAAAATACTGTAGACCAGCTATAATTTCATTCCAATGTAAGAATTTTGCATCTTTTTACCTTTCTTCAAAGATGGAAACTTGAACAATTTGACCATGCCAAAATCGTCGCCTGTAACGACAACTTCTCCTTCAAAGTTGGCATCAGCGGCATTGATATCATTGGTGTCGGTATACTTTCCCCATATCCCATTCACTTCAGCCCCCACCACGCCAGTAAACGTGGCCCAATGAAGGCTGGTGATTTCCTCTTCATTTGTGATAGGTTTGCAAGCTAAAAGGACAAAAATCATTAGCATCAATCATTATCAAAGAGGAGGAAAAATGAAAGGATTTAAAGTAGGTCAGTTTGTTTCAGTCAACGCATTTCACAAACCATAAAATAACTATTGAAAATAAGATTGAAAAAAAAGTTATAAAGATTACCCTTGAATTTTTTGCCTTTTACAGATAATAAAATTAGAGCATTTATATAGCGCTTCGCAATACAACAATTTTCTCCGGAAGACAACAAAACACATAACACATCAGACAATTCATGCAGCCTGTTAGGCATGCATAACATTTTACAGACAAAGACAACTCAATGAAATTAAAGGAAAAATGAAATTCTGAATTTGTAATAACTCACTTGGTATTCTGAAGAAAAGTCTTTCCCCTCCTCCAGTGTTTAATTGGATACTCTTGCTGTCCTGCGACCAGTCAACGTGTGTGATGAAGCTGGTACCACTAGAGCAGGAACCAACCTTTTTGTATCTTTGGTCAACAGCATAGATGTCGACAAATCCGTCATTGGACGCTACAGCTAGAAACTTTCCACAGGGAGAAAACTTCAATTCATGGCAAGCCTCCTTCCTGTCTTTGATGTGAATCAGTTCTGACAGATCCCTGAAAGTCAATGAAAAGAGTAAGTTATTGAAGACCCTGGTAAAAATGTAAAGTCACAATATTTTCTTTTTTCTCATGCAGACAGCCAATGATAATCTATGAAATGATGCGCAGATGCCTGTACATTAAAAATAAAGAGAGCTTTAATGGTTCTCCACATCCAGGCTGAATCTATGCTAGAGATTTTATAATCTTATCATTTTCTTTATATTCAAGAATAATATGGACAAAATAGACAAACCTGGCTCTCAAGACCATGAATGATCCATCGATGAGGCCCACACCAATATGTTGTCCATCAGAGTCAAAAGTACAGGCTCGGATTTTCTGATCTAGAGATGCCTTGGACAAAAGTTCATTGTTGGCCATACTCCAAAGCCTAAACAAAAGATAAAGAACAATAAAAGTGAGCTGGCTCTTTCATTTCTGTATTTTTTGCATAATTACCAACAAATTAAAATTATAAAGATAACTGACTGTGAAATAACACACATTATAAGTCTGTCAACCATTCTTGGAAAGTGAAAACAACAAGAACACCAACAAACAGCAACTTAATATGAATATGATGAGTATCTTTAGAAGAAAAAGAAAATTAATTTCTTTAATGTTTAAAGCAAAACTTAGATGTCTTATATTTTGATTGAACAAATTAGTTGTTCAAATTTTTTTTAGATTGTCAGCACATACCTCAATGTTTGGTCATCACTCCCAGTGACGAACATTGGTTTCTTCGGATGGGTAGCTAAGGCCCACAACTCCCCCTCAGCATGGCCATGCACAATACACTTAGGTTTGTCTCGATTTTTAACTTGGAGCTCAAATACTTCTCCATCTTCTGTGCCAATCAAAAGCTGATCTGTTCTCCAACAAACGCTTCGAATAACAAGGCCTGATGAGAGTTAACGAGATAAAGATTAACACTAAACACCTTCATCATGTCACTATACATCTAAAAGAGTTTTTTTTTAAACAATAAGACAAACGATAAAGATTTGATATGTTCATAATAACCACTACGCCTCCCCACTCAACCCCTTTTTAGCATACAAATGCTCTCATTTTCATTCAACTTAATGGGAAGGCTCTGATTTGTTAATAAAAAGATAGATATCCCTTGAAAATTACTGAAGTCGATTTCAAAGATCGCTCACTCCTTTACTATAAATAATTGAAGACAAGAATTTATGATCGAAAAAGCTTACCTGAATATCCAACATGAGATGATCCGGCTAAATTAATGGAAGTGATTGGCTTGAAATCAAGATCCCATAGTTTTGCCACCCCATCTTTACCACCAGTGACAAAACCTTCTCCTGTCATGTCCAAAGTGTAAATTGGACCCTGAAGATTTAGTGAAAGAAAAGGAAATAAAACATTGCATGTTACAAATTTGTAGAGCTTAAATATCTAGAAAAAAGCAATTAATTTAACTAAATTGAATATCAACACCCCTCTCCTAAAATTACCCAACAAAAACCAACAATTACAATACTGAAACCAACAAATAAAAAAACTCAGGAACATAAAATATATAATTTCATGAAACCACAATAGTTCTACATCTGCTAATCCATATCCATGTTGGATTCATTTAGGCTTTAATTGGTAACTTACATTATGGGCAGCAGAGACCACTCTGTCTAAGTTATTTTCCTTCCAAATGTAGACATCTCCTCCGAGTGTGCCAGATAACGTGATGTCTTCAGGTCCAAATGCCAAACACAGCATGGTTTGCACCTCACCAACTTTTCCAAAAACTCCTTTCTTGGGTGACAACGCATTTCCACACAGGGACCAGAATGACATGTGTTTAACACCAGCAGACACAATCATGTTCTCCTTGTAAGGGTTGAACTGGATGTCAAAAATCTGTACAAAAAACTCCCCCCAAAAACTTAGCATTGAACATGGATACAGAACTTTATGATAAAAGCAAAATAACAATCTCAGAAAAACAAAACACCCTAATTACCTACCATTGAATTATAGATGCAACTTTCTAGAAATAATGAGAGAGAATTACAAAGTAATAGCATGTGATAATTTGATTGTTAAAACGTACATACAGGGACTTCTTGTGACAGGAAACTAATTCATCTACAAAATGTTTATATTGATATATATGCAGTAGGGCCTACAAGGTTGAGGCCTGGGAGAAATAAGAACAAACAAAAATCTACAAAAAGAAATACAGCACTTTAAAAATTTTGTAAACAAATTAAAAAAGATTCCATAACATTACCCTTTCCACGTTTCCTTCAACACAAGAAACAATTTTCCCTTTGCGCCAATCCCAAACATTGATGGTGCTCTTTGGGTCGAGGCCAGCAGAAACCAGGAGCTGGATAATAAATTGGAAAAACTTAGTTTGTATGAAGACATCTTCTTTCTTTATCAATTTACCTTTTGTACCTTTCGGTGTAAGGTGTTAATGTTAATTGCATAATGTAAATAGGCCTATATATGGAAAATACAAAATAATAAGCAGTCTTATAAACTCTAATATGCTTACTTTTCCATCCTTGCTGAAGCTAAGAGCTGTTATTCCATCTTTGTGACCGTCTTTCAGGATAGAGACAGTATCTGTGGTGGACGAGTCCCATACACAGATGTATGGTGCATCTCCTATTTGACCGCTAGCAACAAGGGTTCTATCAGGATGCAATGCGAGGCTAGAACAAGAAGAAAAACATAAAGTCGTTATGGCTGAACTATTAGCTACAAGGCAAACAACAGTCAAGTCTCTGTTGGTTTTACATCCTACTTGACTGAGTCAATTTGCATTATAATTTCATTGATCTGTCCTCATCTTACATCATTCAGAGAATTAATGTTTTTAAATCTTCCCAAAATTTCATCACATTTCATTTGGTTAATAAATATAAATAATCCGCGCTGATATGATCCTTGGGGGTTGAAATGCCGTAAAACTCTAAAGCACAAAAACAAACAAATATAAATAATGATGATGATAAGATATTAACAATCATTTCAACTCATTCTTGAATATATTATTACAGATCCCTGGCTATCTGCAGAGATTTCCTTTTGTTTTAATATCCAGACTTTAAACTCATGTCTTTTCATCCTTAAAAAAAAACCTCTCGTGAATGTAATCTAAGAGAATCGATCCAAAGTAAAGATGAAAAAAAATAGGCCTAGGTATTTAAAAGCTGATATCAAATCTTTACTAATTATTGATGGTTTTCCAATTTCTAAACCAATTTTTGACTAATCAATTTTTAACATTCAAGATTTTTGGAACTCACTTGTCTAGCTTTAGATTGTAAATGGATCATAATGCTCAAGTTAGGTTACATTGAATTGGGAACATAACAAATAATATTAAGGGAAAAAAATAATGAGCTTATGGGAAATAAAAGGAATGGGAAGTGTTGTGTTGATCATTTAATTGATTTCTAAAAAAGAACTAGGAAGTTATGGATCAGTGATATTATAACTAAGAATTTCATGTTGAGACAAGCTGTTCTGCAGTTCAATACTAGAACTTTTACCAGGATTATCAGGCTCTTTTCATTTTCATGAAATTTAGACATAATCCCCATTTCACAAATATAGCATTATAAATGATTTAGGTTATCTATGTACTTCTTAAACTTAATGTTAATTTCGATTTGTAACCTTATTTTGAAATTCAAAAACCAGATGCAATAACATTGTTCAACCCATTACCTACCTACACTGAAATATAATAAATTGTAAGCTTGTTGTTATGCCCATAAATCAACCGGGATTGCATTGTTGCAATTTATATTCGTCGGCAATCTTAATTCAATATTCTTCGACATAATTCAAGTTCTGCATTGTTTATATATTGATCCGAATTATGAGGCAGCCTACCTTACGATATCATCATTGTGCCCAAGGAAAAAGCGCTGTTTGTGCTCGCGCGCACTGTACACAATACCTACACCGGCAACAAAATACACAATATCTTTATTAGCGGTGTAAAATAAATTGTTCCTGCACTGGTGGCCTTTGTATCCATAAACCCATTCCAAGCGTAATCTGCTGGTCGGAGCTGTCTTATCCGCCATTTTGCAAACGTTGCCGTAGAAACTTGTTCGAATTTGTCGCTGTTCACATTCCTCCAGGAGAGCAGTGTAGGCAGATTCAATTTATAGCCAGATCTATTTTCACTGTACAGCCAAATAACATATTGATGGAAACGCCCAAACGAGGAAACCAACCAAACAGTTTAAATCAACTCTTTTTGTTCAATAAGAAAATAAACTTCATAAACTACAATTATTAATTGAACATAACAACTAGAATGCTATTGCTATTGGTGTCTGTAGTGTAAAACAACAACAACAGCAATAATATAATGATAATCATTTTTAATAATAATAATAATAGTAATAATGTTTTTGTTATCCAATGCCCTAATACCGTGCAGTGTCGGCACCCAGCTCCATGCCAAGTTTTAAATGGTGAATGAGGTAGATGCCCCAATACCACCTTTGAGAAAACACAGAGTCGGGAAATACTATGGATCAGGAACTACGGCAAGCAGGTGATCAGCCCACTGTGCAATAATAATAATAATAATAATAATGATTTTGTTTTGTTTTGTTATCCAATGCCGTATACCACGTTAGCAGTGTCGGCACCCAGCTCTATTATTACCAAGTCTTGAATGGTGAAAGAGGTGGATGCCCCAATAACCACCTTTGATAAAGCACAGAACCGGGAAATATTATGGATCAGGAGCTACGGCAAGCAGGTGATCAGCCTATTGTGCCCGTTCTTGAATGGCGCTATGAGCAATACACTGGACGCATTACCCAGGTGCTTACCGTCTCGTCCCTTACAGGAGCTTTTCAATTTTCATCCACTTTGCTTTGATTTACTCGACAGCTTCTGGCAGCCGTTTGATTGTTGAGTTTATATTTTGAAGGCCATTTTAGCATTTTCAACCTTTTTTTCATGCGCACCAAATAATTGTTCATAACTTCATGAATGAACCCAAATCATAGCAATCCCAAGAGGTGAAGGACGTTAAAACAAAATTCATAGTCTTTAGGGTTGTCCCGTATTTCTGACCACGACTATTCTGATTGTGTTGTGTTGTGATCATTTTTGTAATATACCAGATGCTAGGTATAATATCTATGTGTTTTATTTGAGAAGGATATCATATCCTTCATCAAGATGACGTTTTGGCCTCCCCATTCTATTTATAAGTTCAAAAATTCCCCACATTTATGCCCATTACTATTTCATCTAGATATATGATAATGTATCATGTGTGTTATCAATAGGTGACTTGAAACAAACTGATTTTATAGGCGCGCAAAGCTCAGTGCGTTTTTTTCCTTTCTCACAACTGACGTGTTGATAAATAATAGTAGACGAGCAAAAGTCACGTGATTGAAATCTTCCGTAGTAAATAATCATGGCCACCGCAGAGACTGTTCATTCCAAACATTTGTGATAGGCCTATTTTCATTGCCATTTGGACATGGGCTTCTGGTAGAATGTGTGCAGCAGTGAGCCACTTAACGAATTTCCTGGGATGGTAATGTGGTATTTTTATTAAAAGGAAAATTTCATGGTCCGGCGAACTTTCTCTGCTTTTATCTAATATATTCCAGATAAGGGTGACACCATCGTCTCAGTTTATCATGAAAGTGAAAGCACACACACAGGCACACCCACACACACCTATACTCCTTGTGTTGATTTTATGTGTTTGTAAGATTTCGATAATCTTCACGTAAATATGTCGAATTGAACACTACTGGCGGTAGTTGATGATAGAAATAACAAGGTTTCACTTCACCATAATGGAAGCATAATCATGTTTACTGTTTACAATTTACAGCATCAAAATCGATCAATCCTGCCACAATCAACTTTCATTTTCATTATAATTATGTGTGTAACCAGTGGTCACATTATAAAATGGGATTGTGACGCAGAACTTGATGTTCCTTTTAGAATAATATAAACAGCGTTATCTTGTCACGCAATCCCACCTCAACTCTACACCACACACTGGGTTCTTTGCGGGTCTTTAAAAAATCTGCCCCTATATCTGTTGCGTCTACTTCGACTGCGTTTGTTTTCATTTGTGCACGTAGAGTAGGTATGCTTGAGTGTTCTAGTTAAGGCTTTCTACATCGGAAAATTTCACACTTTCAAACATTCCTACACTTGAACATAGCTGCCTCGCAGTCAGGTCATTCTAGTGTTGGAACTGCGAATGGAAAGCTTGCTCTAAACAAAAGCAGGTCACTAGTCAACTGCTAGCGATTAGGCAGCTTGAGTGTTAAAATAGCAATAGGCACAATATGATATATATATATGAATATATTTTAAGATGGAAAGGAAGTATGGCAGAGTACCATGAATATTTTTTAAATCACTGTAACTGAGAATAGGGGTTGAGTTTTAAACAGGGCAGAGGGAATGAGCATTTTGGGATGATATTGTATTTGGAAAACTATGTGAAAGTCTTAGACAGCATGTGTTTAAACAAAATGTACATTTAAACAGTGAATACTGTAATTTGAAAAAGACTTGTCTAGTCTACTGATTTCAACACTTTTCATACACCCCTACCTTTTTCAAACCCGCTCCCTGTGTCCCTAAAACCTTCACTCATTCCTCTATCAAAGTACAACTCATGAAAACTCCTTTTGTCAGACACGACCCATCAATTTTTGCCAATTGCTTTCTTCAATAGATACACCCCCTCAAGTTTTTTCTCTCCACCTGTTTAGCACATCTTTTTTATAGAGATTTTAAACTAGGTATTTATAATTAATAAAATCTTACCCTTTGTTTTGTTTGTTTGTTGTAGAAATGGTTAGCATGAGCCTTGCATAAAGTTTAGTCCTTTAGCTGGGATTTTTTTTTAGCAGACTTGGCTGTGCAAAAGATTTGAAATAATTAAAAGGAACTTGTAGGTTTCCACTTACTACCAGACTACAACCCAACCAGACTTCCGCATTTAGTAGTGATCTTAACCCTCATTGGAAAGATTTAATTCCTGCATGCATTGATTATTCATGAAACACTTAATTCTGAGGGTTTATCTTCTTGTTTTGTTTATGCGTGAGTGGGATTCTAAAAATTTCTTTTTCTTTTTCAACAGACAATCTGAGAAACAGTGCCAAGGACAATGGCAACAACACCACCTCCATTACCATCTTCCTCTGAAGATTCAGATTTTGACGAGGATGATTTTGGATGTTTTAAGAGTTCAACTCCAGTTGTAAAAGCTTCAAAAGAGGCTAAGCAAAATCGTAAATCTGACGCGCAGCAAAATGACACAATAAAAAAGATTGATGGAACAGATTCTGAAAGACTAAATATATCTGAAGCAGCTACAAATGTTCATTGCATTGGTCAAGTATCCAAACCAAATGAAGATCCTTGCACAGAACCACCTCACATACACTCGCCTCAGGTGAATGACATCACTCACACAGCAGCCTCTCCCCAAGATCTTACAATGATTAACGCCTCTGACAAAGAAGAAGAGGAAAATGATGAAAATTCAAATTTTTCATATACCGATAAATCCTTATCAGAATCAGCTGAGGACTCTCAACATTTACCAAATGAGAAAGTTCTTGGTAAAGATGAAGAAGATAGAGAGGTAGATCATTCCACTGCTTTGGATGAGGAGGGATTTGTTGAGAATGTTGTGGAACAGACTAGTGTTGTAACAAATGATATTAATAGTGATAGGGATACTGGGTGTGTTGATGGGGATCGGAATGAAAACAATGAGATGGAAATACAAAATTCTGGAAGTCCATCTCTTGAATCAACTGATGAGCATGCTCACACTAGTGAGAAGGGTGATAAAGAAGGAAATGAAGAAGATGACTTTGATGACTGGAGTGACATGCAAGAATTTCATTCAGGAGATAGCAATTTGGATGACGTAAAAGATGCCGGTATAGCCGATCAGATAGATGACGGAAAAAGTCAATCTTCGTGTGACCATAATATAGACAGTAACAACAGTGATGATTCTAAAAGTGTGGATGAAGACGTGAATGTAAAACCAGAAACAATTGTGTCTGACTCATTTCCTCCATGTCAAGACATTCCATGTGAAACTTCTGATACTTCAGTGCCAGATCAATGTCCTATCCCAGCTGAAAAGGATAATGATGATGAGGATTTTGGTGCCTTTGACATGGACAAAGATAACACATCAAATTCAAACCATAAAGAAGTGGTTTCTGTTTCTGAACTGTCACCCCAAAATGATATTCCAAACATTCCATCTCCAAACTATGAAGATGACAATGAGCAGGCTGTTCCATGCGATGACCAAATAGAAGATGACAATGAGCAGGCTGTTCCATGCGATGACCAAATAGAAGATGACGATGACTTTGGCGATTTTGCTGACTTTTCTTCTCATCAAGAATCTGATAATAATGTCAGTAAAGTAGAAGATCCAATCTCCTTAAGTGCTCGTTCGACAGACCAACAAGTCGATAAAGCTGATGATGATGATAACGAGGGTTTTGATGCGTTTGTGATGGATAGTAGTAAGAATAACACAGATATGAAATCCAGTACAGACTCGGAGAAGGCCAACATGAACATTGCTGAGGAGGGTCATGCCGCCACCGCCGATGATGATGATGATTGGGGATTCAAGTCTGCCGACGCAGGTGGGAGTGGTCAAGGCAATGATGATGATGATGACTTTGGTAACTTTGGAGATTTTGGAAGTGCAGAAAACAAGAATGACGGTGGCTGGGCATCCTTCAATGATACATCTACCGCTGCTGCAGATGATGATGTAGATGATTTTGATGACTTCAGTGGCAGCAATTTTCAAACACCTTCATCTGCAGATACAAATTCATCAATGTTGAAAGCACAGGTAGATTTATGTAAATGATATGTGTCCTTTTTTTTTCTCTTGTCGCCATCTGAGTTTAATGTTTTTTTCTTACTCTCATTTTGAGAACATCCCTTTTATATGGGTTTTGAATGAGAGTCAAGACACGCTACTTAAGGAATATATCAGACCTACAAGTTTGATGATAACCATTGTTATTTCATAAGAAATGAAAAAGAGCATAAAATAAATCAATTTCTTTTTTCATTTTGTTACAGGATAATTCCAGCAAAGTGGAAAAGGTTGTTTTCGTGTGTTTCCCTTCAGTTTCATCTCAACCTCCTTTAACTGCAGAAAGTCCTTATGAACCTGATAGTGATAAGTCTACCAGCAAACCAGATGTAACGTCCAGTGAAATCGATGCCTTGTGCTCTGTGATTGAAATGGGCTTGGAAATCACTCCTCGTGCAAAAGAAGAAACTTGGACCATTGTAAAAGAACTCAGAAAGTAAGAAAGCATTCTTTTTGACTTTCAAATCCTTTGTTTTAGTATAGATATAAATGAAATTGTTATCAATTGTGACAATAACTTTTGCCTAACCAATAAAATCTTTCTTTACTTTTCTTTTCTGTTTTTTATTCTCATAATATTTACTTTTCCCTTTTATCACATTGTATTTGTATCATAGCTTCTGCAGTTTTAAATGATCACTGCATTAATCTGATTTTAGTGTTTTAAGAAAAGAAGGGTTAGAACAAAACAAAAAAACCAATAGAATGTTTTCTGGATGGGCTTGGTGATCTTCTTATGTGTTCCCTGTCACTAATGTGGAGATGCGCTATATAAATGCTATCCATTATTATTATTATTATGATTATTATGATTATTATTATTATTAATATTATTATTATTATTATTAATATTATTATTATTATTATTATTATTATTATTAACCTTACACCGAAAGGTACAAAAGGTAAATTGATCAAGAAAGAAAGAAAGATTATTACTATTATTATTATTATTGTTATTATTGTTATTGTTATTATTATTATTATTGTTATTATTGTTATTACTATTATTATTATTATTATTATTATGTCAATCCAGCCTGTTCCAGAAGGGGAATGTTTGGTAATGAAATCTGTTTGTTGGTTTGTTAATTAAAAAAATATTTTAAATCTTGTACTGTACTACTGACATTTTATTTCTTCGCTAGATATGATCTAAAGATGAAAATGTTGATTGGTCATTGTTTTTAAACCATTCCCTAATACTTGTTTGTCATTTCCAGTAAAAACCCTGTGGTTGGAACATGGGGTCGTCTAAAGGATGTCAACAGCTCCCACGCTCTAGACCATGGCTGGAGTACTTCTCACTGCTGTCAGGAGGTGTTTGTCACTCTACACATTGATACAAAGAATGTGGTATGTTCATCAGTCATCATCGATTGTTCATATTCATTCTGTAATCCCATGAAATAACCTTAATGTCTGCCCAGATTCTTGGCCCGAAACTGTGTTGCGGTGTAAAGGGAAATGGTAAAGAAATATGAAATTATAACAAACCGTAAAAAGGAATCATCACCACATGTGGTATTGTGAAGTACCAGAGCATAATGGTAAAGACAGTGGAAAAGCGTTGTATACGTGCCATATCGTTTGCATTGTAATACTAGTTTTTCTTGATATAAGTAGAGGCCTATTGTAATTTTTGTTTTCAAATCTGTCTCCAGTTATTTAGCCAGAAAAAGCAAGCTGTTCCTTTCTATGCCTCGGGGCTGGGCATCCTTGAACCAACACGGGGAGCTCCAAACCCTGCCGAGAAAAGCCAACACGCTGTCCAGCCCATCCTCTTAGATACAGGCAAACCAGACGAACATTCCAAAAAGGTCCTGGTAAGAAAATCTTTCCTTTACGTATTCTGTCTTTTGACAGTGGGCTGATCACCTGCTTACCGCAGTTTTTGATCCATAGTATTCCCCAGCTCTATGTTTTGTCAAAGGTGGTTATTGGGGTATCTACCTTGTTCACCATTTAAAACTGAGCATGGAGCTGGGTTGGTGCTTACACTGCAAAAGCGGTATACGGCAAAAGTTAACAAAAGAAAGCAATTATTCTCTCTTTACAATGTGGAATGAGTTTTCATGAGCTTCTATATAACAATTTTTGATAGATATTACGAAGGAAGCGATTGTAACAATGTTTTTCAAAATCTTATTTTGCACTCACTAATTTTAAAGAGGATATCTGTAATCCTTTTTTTCTACATTCTCTTTTGATATCTACAATGATGAGAATACTATTGTGGAATAAGTATACAGTTTTGTTGTATGTGAATTTTAGAGTTTCTTTTGATTCTGATCTGTTGTTTTATTTTATTTCATTTCATTTTTTCTTAGGATATTCCTCCTGTGGATTTTGATTGGGGTTCAAGTGGACTGACCAATCCTCTGAAAGGTAATCAAGTTGTTAGTTTCTCACACCCATGTATCCCACCTCTCCATCATCTCCTTTTCTTAGAAAACACAAAGTGCAAAAATTACCAGGGTACATGGAATATTAACAAAGAAGTTTGCACAGTCATTAC
>JAULCB010189352.1:0-15832 GCA_032358575.1 Dendronotus rufus
TCTGGGAAGCGTTGTTCCCATTGGGAGTTCCTCAATTGGAAAATTGATGGCATCGCTAGTTGGATAGCTGTCCCATTTCATTCTCTCCACTTCGCTTGTCTGTAGTTTGCTGAATGATTTGGGTGCAGGCTTTCTGTCGTCAAGTAGCAAAAGTTCAGTTCACGCCGTGCCTCTGTTAATCCCTTCTTAAAGGTAACTGATTGCTACACTACGCACAAAAACAGTTTGGTGACGCAATTTGATCAGAGTCAGAGGTGAACAGTGTAAATAAATTGTACAAGGATGAGTCTGGCTGAGAGTGTTACTATTATTGGGTCCTCTTTTGCTCTTTGCGTATGCGAGGGTGTCTCTGGAGGCTTCTAGTTCTAGATATTCTGACTTAGGTTTCTTTAATATCTTTTGAACCTTATTATTATCTTCTTACCTTGCCTCAGCAATGTATCATCAGCCAATTTGTGTCACTATTCTCTTTTTACACACTCACATAATGATTGTGGAAATAAATGGTTACAACACAACAACTGAGTATTTCTGGTAGGGTGTTCTATTTGGTTCCTCTCTTGTTCTTTCTGATTTAGATCAGATTTCATCTCCTTGAATCTTCACATAACATATGATGTTGGATGATGTTGCATCCCTGATTAGTTTTACTTCTGTTTCTTGTATTTTTAACTCGAAAACAGTATTTTATATTTCCTTAAAACCACTGTACTGTATTGCTCATTAATATGAGTCAACATTCTCTCTTCACACGAACAAACAAAACTCTCATCTCCCATCACTCTTATCTGTGATAATCATACTGATTTATATACTGTGTAGAGTAAAATTAATGTCGGGTCAGGATGCTTGTTTCACCACAGTACCTAGCTACCAGGCTGCAGGTTTCTAAATTGATTGATATAACTCAGAGGAATGAATGGTCTACAGTTAAATCTCGTTTTACCATGACTTGTACCACCAAGGAATGAATAATACACTTTTATTCAAGGGTTTTCTTTTATACCGCCACCAGCCACAATGCTTTTGTCAGAATGTTTCATTTTCCCCTATGTAAAACTAATTTCATTATATTTTACCGCCAACGAGAAATGAGCACAGCAGTGACCCTAACACTATCTGTATGATTCAAGGTTACAATGCGCTTTTCACATCTTGGGGAGGAAGGAATGTGTTGATATTTAGCGTTGGTTTATTATAAGAATAGTACAGAACAAACCTTCTGTCCTTACAATTCAAAAGGCAATATTTCCTGTATGATTAATGCCAGTGGTTTGTTAGTACTCGACCTCACCGGTACCTTCCCCTGCCAGCTCTGGTTACACTGCTTACATAATGGTGGTCCCAAAATTAACCAACCCAAGGCTTTCCTATTTTATATTCTGTTTGCGCAGATACAGACTATAAAAAGTCATTGTTTATTTCATCAGCCCAACTCAAATTGATCTAGTCTAGTGCAGTCAGTCAGTTAGTGACCTTTTCACTGAGACAGATGGATGTTTTATATTATAATGAATATTTGATAGTTCAGCAATATTATAAAGAGCACTGTAGTTTATTCAGTCATCTCACAATTTGAACACATGGCAGTTATTATTGACCGTATATCTCCTGTCTGTTAAAAGTCTCTACTCTAAAATGTTGATGTGACCATGACCAAGTCAATTTTATTTCAACTCGTACACTTATTGTCTTACCATTTCCCATCACCGCTCTGTATGGCCTAAGAGTAAGAATGTCATGTTGAGGGAGGAAAGAATGTCAATACTTAATGAAAGTGCAATGCAGAATGAACTCTCTGACCTGACTATTCATTAGACAGTATTCTATCTGTATGATTAATTTATATGGATTGTTATTACTCAACCTCATCAGTGCCTTCCCCTGCCAGCTCAATGCAATGCACTCTCATCACATAAACTATAAACAGATATGATACTTTACTATGTTTTACACCATAAACTTTTTGCGATCATGTCTGTTATATGATGAGCTTGATATGGACACTAAATTGATTCTGTTTGGTCTTTTGACTTTTGAAATATGCAGGAATGGGGAATGGAATGTGTTATTATTTTAATGAATGTGCTTGCCTCTACTCTTATGTCATTCTGTGGTCCCCGTAGTCCCACTTATTTTATGTGCATGTGACTCATATTTATTTTATGTGTATGCAGCTCATATTATTATTTATTATGGTATGTGTTGAATGTACAGTGTCAAGTTTTATGAATGTGTGAAAGAGAGACAGAGGGTTCTCTGTGAGTGTGTATCTGTTTATGTGTGAGAGAGAATATGGAAGAGATGGGAGTAGAGAGAGTTTTCTGTGTGTGTTTGGGGGTGGGGGAGGGAGAGAGATTTGTGATATCATACTACCTGTGCAGAGACTGCTTATCCCAGCATAGCCTCTAACCTTGTTGACTTGATGGCTGGGGGTTAACTAGGGTATGTAAAATGATAGGGGGGATGAAAGAGTTAGCCTGAGATTGTCCCACTGAGGTTGCTATCTCTCATAGAGAGGTCATAAGGTCAGACAGTAATTAGCTGTGTTTATCATGGCAGGCAAGCACTAGCCAATTGTCTCCCCTTTCCATGGAGTGTTATTAATTGTGTGGTGTCCTGTTAATTAAGGGAAGGCTGGGATAAGTAGAAAGCAGGCAGATGTTTACTTTGAATTCTGCTATGTTTGGTTCTTTCCAGTTATGATATATAATAATAATGTTGTACTATCTATATTTGTGGCTCATAGTAATAGTAGCACTATAAATGGAGGGAGATTGGAAGGATGCCACCCCTGGTGGATCTCTTACATGTGCTCTCTTCACACAAACAATCTACCTTTGTTTTCTTATCTTATACATGAAACTATCAACTTACTATAGGCAGACCTGTAAATCTTCAGACAATTGCCTGATTTCAGGCAATTTCAATTTGAGGAACTGCTTGAATTTTTCTTTTTTTATGCAGTATTGATTGGAAGTCAATAGTATAATAGTCCCTTACCTGAAGTCTGGACACTTTTCAGGCAATTTTGTTTTTGGTCATTTACAGGTCTGTATAGGGCGCTGATATGATGAAGAGGTCGAAATGCTGTACAACTTGAAACAAACTTACATCTCTGTTTCTTGTCCTTTTACTTTATGAACCCAGGCGCTATCGTCATTGTGGGTCTATTTCCCAACTAACTAACAATGTGTGACTTAGATAATTAGTATGTCGATTTACTCTATCTACATAAACAAATAAGTATAAAAGCAAACATCAGCACCAAAATGCAATGGTTGGTTCTTTTCTAATACATAGAATAGACCACAGGTGGTGGTTGGGTGGTGTCCCTGGTGGGATTTACATTGATTTCTTTCTTATGTTTATCACAGACTGTTGGTTTACTTTTTTTTGCCAGTACTGTCATGATTTTAATGATTATGTGCTGTCTTCACACAAACCAAGCCAGAAAAGATATAAGAGCTGTATAATGTTTTTGTAACACTATGCTATAATTATATCCTGGGTTCTTTAATGGGTTCTACTTCTCTCTCCTTATCTTTATCTCAAAATTAGATGTGGTCATACTTTTTTATTATTGTTCAACACCGTATTGTACGAACTATATGAATCATAATTATTGTTTTGTTGTTTTTTGTTTCTTTGCAGACATATTTGAGATTCCAGATAAAATCAAGTTGTGTAAAAACCTTCAGGTTTTGGATTTCAGCAGCAATCCGCTCAAAAAAGGGTAAGAACAAGACATTGTATTACATAATATTATGTTGTCTCAGATAACAGAGTAGCATTCCAGGTGTTCAATTATGCCAGTTTTCTTTTCCTCCCCTCTCTTCAAATTCTATAGCTTTTAGTTTGTAACACGACAAGTAGCATCGACATTTCTAGATAGTGCTATGACTTGATGCCGCACAGATGAACACAAAGCCTTTAAAAACTCATTTAGGTTGGGTGTGCCAGGCTGCCAAGATAAGAAGACCAACATAATGGAGACCCCGCCTGATTTATTATAGTATAGGGTAGATAGGGTTGAGTTGTTTTTGATGAATTATGATGATTATAATGTCAGCAAGTAGGTGGATTAATATTGCATAAGATCCTTATAATTAAATTTGTTTTACTCTTGTTCAAAGCTTATTGCAAAGTCAATTAGTGCAGGTGGTTGAATTGAGGGGTGTACCTAGTGAACTAGTGGGTTAATTACTTTTTCTGTTTCTTATCTGAAATAACATATGGTATTATTAGTAAAAAGTTCCCAGCACTAACTATAAAACCTAAAATGTGACAATGTGCGAGCGATCTCTTGCTCTCAACTTTGGCTGCCACTTTGCCCCCATTGTAGTGAACACCACAGTCCTAATGCATGTATTATGTATGGCTGGGCACATGCAGACCTGGGGATAGTGAAAGGTCATGTCATGTGTGTGTGTGTGTGTGTGAAGGGTGTAAGGGAAAAGTGGCACCACAAGAGCTGTCACTTCTGAATAATGTGGAATATTAACAAATGCAATTCAATTCGTATAACGGTTGTGGAACCTGTTTTCTCCCATTTGGAGTGGGAGAAGGTTGGTTGATTGATTCCCACATGACACACACATACACACATCAAAGGTACATACACACACACACACACATACATCAAAGGTACAAACATAACATACAACATACATACATCAAAGGCACACATACACATATTAAATTGCATACACTACACATCTGCTCTCTACTCGCATGACATTTAGAATTGGTCACACAGGTCGAACACTACCAAACCACCACTGTCAGGCAGTATAATATTATATTGATTTCTGTTTCTATTGTTGTGGCAATGAATCCATCTATTGCTCTCATCAAACATTTACTTGCTGGTCCATTTGCTGCTGGTGTATACCTGGCTTGAACTTCTTTCACACTCTTAAAAAAAAATGAGAGCATTTTTTTCCGGTATGAAATAAAGAGGTCAAACTTCAAAATCAACTTCTCTTCTGGTTCCTCGTAATTATCAAACTATTTTGCTTACTTTTATTTTCAGGGTCTTTGTTCCTACTTCTATTTATTTTCTTTTGAACTCAAAAGAGTTGCGGGTGGTCGGAGGGTGACCCTGGTGGATTCTACTTCTGTTTCCTTTTCTTATCCAGCATTGTATTAGGCTAGAAATTGCATCCATGTGCTCTTCACACAAACTTCTTCCTCTCTTAACTCGATTGAAACAAAAATAAACCAACTATGACCGTTTCAAGCTTCAAAACTACTAACTAGGACCAAACAACTTAGTACTGAATATACACAAAAATGAATATTTAATTTAATTACTTTACTACTCTCTCTAACCCCTCAGCTTGCCAGATGGATTACTCCAGTTGCGTAACCTGACACAGCTAGGCTTGAATGATGTCACGTTGCAGCGTCTGCCTTACGACATTGCCAGGTAGGCTTAGGTGGGGGTCATTCACCAGTGAGTAATGAAATGGTTCTCATTTACATATTAGATTGACGGGCAGGTGGGGGTGGTGGTGGTTGGAGGTTGTCATTAATGGTGGTGGATTTCATTTCATTCTGGGTTTAAAATATAGAAGATTGTAAAGTGCTTTGAGTGAGCATGGTGAAGATCATGGATAGGCGTTATATATTTAAATGCCATTATCTATCTATCTATCTCTCTTATATCGTATCTTATCTTATCCAGTCTTACCAGCCTGGTGTCGTTGGAGCTTCGTGACAACATGCTCAAGGTCCTGCCCCAGTCCATCTCCTTCCTCATCAAACTCAAGATCCTTGACCTTGGCAGCAACGACCTTGACCAGCTGCCGCCGTCCATTGGGTCGCTTCCGGCCTTGGAAGAGCTCTGGCTGGACAGTAATTACCTCATTGACCTGCCACCCGTAAGTCGATGGGAGGGGTGGGGGTTTAGTGGTTAATTAAACTCGTCCTGGGATGTTCTATCTCATTTTTGAATCTTATTAGATAAATTACTCACAACTCCCTCGTCTGCTCTGGCTAGACAGTAACTTGATTACCCCGTTGACATATTATCGGCAAGTCTAAAGGTTTCCTTTTCGTAATGATTTCTTTTAACGATTATACAATTTTGTGTTGTCTGCTTCATCCAATGACCAAAAAATGAGATTAAAAAACGAAACTCAATAAGATAGCAAAAACACCAAAAAGTAATAATAATAATGAAATATAAACAAACCCAAATTCAACAAATGTGGTATTATGAAGACGGTAGATAAGCGATGTAATACAGATTCTATCATTTATTGAACTTTGATCCTTTTATTGTATTCCACAGGAGATGGGCAACTTGAAGAAACTGTCAGTGTTAGACCTGGCAGAGAACCAGCTGGAGTATTTGCCGGAGGAGATGGGAGGACTGACGAGTCTGACCCATTTGTGCCTGTCACAGAACGGACTGGAGTATCTCCCCGATGGCATTGGTAAGGATGGGCGGGCGTTTTCTTTTCTTTCATTTTCATTTTTCATTCACTCTTTCCATTCTTCAGTTCCTAAACTCAAGCTAAGATGTTTTCTTACTTCTCTCAGGACTTGCAGGCAGTCATATTTTAATTTTCATTTTCTGTTCAGTTCCTTAGCTCAAAACTATTTTCTTACTTATCTCAGCTTTTACTTAATAGTCAATCATCTGTCAGTTTTTCCACTGTTGTATTAATTATTAGAGGAAAGGAATATTTATTAACGATATATTTATGACATTTGATAAGATAGATACATTGGATTCTCTTTACTTCATCTGTTCATTTTATTTTCAAACCACTGTTAATTTCATATTGTTATTGTCTTTAATTTTTTGTGCTCCGTTTATTTATTTCTCTACCCGTCAGGTTCCTTGCGAAAGCTGTCCATTTTGAAAGTAGATCTGAATCGTCTCCTTGCCCTCACCCCCAACATAGGCAGGTGAGTTGTTTTCAGCAACAAGTGTGTTGAATGAAACCTCTACTTTTCTTACTTCAAGTATTGGTTTTGACATCAACAGTGAAAGTCATAAATAGTTTGATGGATGGTGTTCATTTTTCATTGATGTGACGAAAAAAATGTAAAATATTTGACCAAATTCAGACTTGCACTGTTTGCGACTTTTAACCATTGCTAATTATTTTGCTATTTCGTTATATTTCTCAGATAAAACTATCTACTCTGATAAAGAGGTGTGTATGTTTAATTTTTGATAATCAGTGTTTTAGTCATTCACGACTACCTTACCCCTGTGTGTGTTCAATGTAAAATTTTTCTTCTTCTCTTCTATTATTGTTGTTATTATTATTTACCCGGCTTGTTTGTTTTTCCCCAGCTGCGACAATATGCAAGAGTTGATCCTGACAGAGAATCTATTGTCTGTAAGTTGTTTGAACAGTCAGTATTAGGGGTAAAAGGCTGCGTTGATTTTGATGGAAGGATCACTGTCTGTCATATATATATATTGTAGTCAGCTTCTGAAGTTTTGACCATAATGCATTCTTTAGAACATAGTATGTTAACAGCGAACGAAAATTCTGATTTAGTCCTTGTCCTTAAAAGTATTTTTGGCCTAATGCCGGAATGTAAAGATTGATAGACTGTAGTAAGATCAGTCGCACTGAATTATAACTTGAATTTTCACTGCCTTTTAGGTTCAGGATGATAAGGATACAGCAAATTGGTGTGTTGAAATAAGACATTTGTCTATGCAATTTATGATTATGTAAAGATTATGAATGATATTGTGTGTTTTTTTCTCCACCCCCCTTGTAGGATTTGCCCATCTCTGTTGGTAAATTAAAGAATCTACACAACCTAAATGTAGATCGCAACAGATTGACAGAGATTCCAGTAGAGGTATGTGTGGTGGTTTCTCTTGCTTTATAGTTATCGCCGTGTCAAACTCCTATTGAAGTAATGTTGGCTCTTCACTCAAACAGATGATCAATTAACGATAGGAGTGTACATTTTTTCAGATTTTCTCTTAATTCATAAAACGCTAATTAGTTTTTGTTTCCACATTACTATTTTCTTCAGGATTTGAAATGTTTGAGATTATTTGTTTTTATTTGCCATTTACATCCACGAGTTAAACAGACTTCTATCTCCATATCATTTGTCTCACCACCAGATTGGCAAGTGTAGCAAGTTGAGTGTGTTAGCGTTGAGAGACAACAAACTTCTTCGCTTGCCGCAGGAGCTCGGAGATTTGACGATGCTCCGGGTGTTGGACGTATCTGGCAACAGGTGGGTTGGTTGGTTTGTTGGGGCTGTAGATAACAACAGCTGGTGTCGATGTGATGCCAGGGACAATAAGTGTGGAATTGTGTTGCGCTTAGAGCATGGTGAAGAGCGTGCATAAGCGTTTTACAAATGCTATTGTTTATCATTTATGTATTTTTGATGTATTTGAAAGATAGGTTTTTGCATCTTATAAAAAAAATGTTGAAATTTCAAAATGGTGTTGAGCAACTCTTTTTAGTTATTGCAATAATGTTGTCAGTGTATCTTTTGTATGAAGAAGGGAGGTAGTGATTTTTGTGTTTGGCGAATTGAGTAAGTGTTGCAATATTATTATTATTATTACTGTGATGTTGTATTGCTAGATAGGAGTACCAGTCTAACAACTTGTATTATTGTCATTATTATTTAATTTATCATCATCATTATTATTGATATTTATCATCATCATTGTCATCATCATCTCACCATTATTATTGTTATTATCATTTCATCATCATCATATCATCATTATTCTTATTATGTCGTGTTGCATCCCCAGACTGGAGTACCTTCCCATCACAGTGACCAACCTGAACCTGAACGCCCTGTGGCTGTCTGAGAACCAGGCTCAGCCCATGCTCAAGTTCCAAACGGAGTTTGACGGCCGTACCGGGCAGCGCGTCCTCACCTGCTTCCTTTTGCCGCAGCAAGGCTTTCACACCGAGAGTATGGGTAAGATGCTACGCACTCATGCCAGATGTGTTTCTTGTCGCTTTCTTATTCGTTGGAAATCCCAACCAAGAGTGTTGGATTGAATACAGCTCCAATTTAAATAGATTAAAAGTTGTTGTTAAGATGGACGGCATTCCAAATATATCTTAGACTTTTATTTTAAATACAGATACTCTCTAACGTTCTCTGTCACTCTCTCTCTCTCTCGTCAGTCTTTATCATTCTCTTTTATTTCGTTTAACAGTATTCTTTTAACGTATCATAATTTCCTATGAAGTATATATATTTATATATAGTGTGTAAACAGACTGGCTGGAAATCCATCAGCAAGTGCATCAATGATGATTTCTGCAGCTCTAGTAGCTGCAGAATGAAACAATATTGTAAATTTATATTTGAATTCGTGTTCCTTGTGTAAATATATATCTTATCCTATCCTATATTCTTCCGTTTATTCAGAGAACCTCCTCAAAGGCAGCATTGCTACGGATGTGGAGAGCATGTCGGAGAAAGAGAGGCCCAGGGACAGTGTTATCCGGTTTGCCGAGGATCAGGATGAAGAGGATTCCGATGATGATGTGAGTAGGGTAGTGTGCTGGGAAAGGTGTGTTATTACTATGGATTGGCTGTGTTAGGACTAGGCAGAGCTTGACAACCCATCAGAGCTCTGCATTGGTCAAATGGTTGATGTACTTGCTGATGGAGGTGAAGTTTTTATTTCAAAGGCTTTGAATAAATGCACAATTTTTTTTGCTCCCTTCACACAAATATCAACAAACTCTGCCCCAATAGATTTATGAGTGCGGTTATTTTTTAAATATTAAAAAAAAAAACTATCAAATCAACACAAATAAGCTTTCGCGTGTTTAATGTGTTCCATTTTTTTTTTTTCCCTCTTTTCTTCAGAGTCACTTTGTGCGTCACGACACGCCTCACCCCAAAGAGATGAAGGCACGACACGCCAAGTTCATGAAGGACAAGAACATAGATGGTCACGTCATTCCACACCACGAGAGAAACAACGAGGTGAGTGGTCAGAGGATAGAGGCAAGGCAATCGTTCTGCAATCTGTCTTACTCACAGGAAGGACACACCTTTATAAGTCAGTCATCTGATTCTGTTTACATAAACAATCTTCACATGACAAATAAAAGTTGACAGAAACATGGAGAATTTTAGAGTTTATAAATAAAATAAGGTGGCTAAAACGTCATCTTGAAGGACATGATAGCATTTTTTAAATATTGTATGGAATAAATGACGTCATAGCCTCCTCAAGAAGTCGAGGCTTATCCCACATTTCTGACAACTATTCTGGTTTTTGTTGTTGTTGTTAAAGGCGTTAATTTCTGTCTCGTCCTACCATACTAAAAGTCCAAAACCTAACTCCCTTTGCTGCTTTTCTTCTACTGTTTTTTCTCCAGGACCCCAACTACTTTGTCCCAGCCAGGAGTTCGGACTACGTGCCTCGGGATGACGAGGACCCCCCCAACTACAGGGACGTGATAAAGGTTGCCACCCCCGCCGCTAGCTCTTCCCAGCATCACTACGACTCCTCCCCTTACAACACCAAGAGAGGGGACGAGAGAGGAGAGGAGGCGCACTTCCTTCTCGCCGCGCCTAGGCCACCAGATATCATCGTGGGTGAGTATGGGGAATACAGGGTCTACTATAGCAGCTTTCATGAGTGACAAGATTTTATATCAGTTGTTTCTGATGCTGTTGTAGCTATAGTACCATAGACTTGAAAATTGTTTTTGTATTAACACTTACAAATATGTTATAAAAGATAAAGCTGTATGTATGCTGTATCCAAAGAAATGTGCGATATATTACAAATATCTATACTAGCATTTATATAGCGCCTATTCACGATTTTCTTCACCATGTATGCTCTAAGTGCTTCCTTCATAATACCACCATATTTTTAAAATTGTGCTATTCCTTTCCTATGTTTTTCTATTGCTATCAGCCCCAGAGTTGGAAGGTCCACCACCGCCCCAAGTTCTGTCGGAGTCATCGTCGGAAGAAGACGAAGAGCTACCTCACGAGTCGGAACCCCTGATTCTGTCTGGGGGCAAATCTGTCACCATCCCCGCCACCCCTTCCGTACGCATCGCCGCTAACGAGGTGGAGGAGATTGACGACTCGCGGGACGTGGATTCGGACCGAAACGACTCTGGCTCGGAACGAGTGCAGAGGAATTCGGATTCCGATTCCGAGTCGGACAACGAGGTGAGTGTTGTGTATTGTTAAGAAAGAAGAGGAGGGATCACTAGTGGTGTTGACAGTGGTATCAGACCCAGGAGTCCATAAAATGATCAGTTGGTTGATAAATGAACAATAAGTGGATTAGTAGTAGTATTGCATTAAATTAAGTCCCAATCGGGATAAGACACTTTCTGTTCTAGAATAAAGCCAGGTCTGTAAATCTTCAGCCAATTATCTGATTTCAGAATTATTTTACTATCCAAGTGGACTGAAAAGCCATTAGTTTTTGTTTCCACATTTCTATTTTCATTGGGATATGGAATGTTTCAGACTTTTGTTATTTGCCATTTACACCCCTGGTTTTAGATGGAGCCACATAGCCATAGACAGCTTGCTGTTCTAAAATAAAGCTCAAAATAGAAATTAAATTGTACCGACTTAACGCAATTTGATTCATCATTGTGTTCTTTATGTTCTCTCCTTTGCACGCCACCAGAGTATACGAAAGGAGAAAAAGGTGGGCTTTGCGCCCGAATACGAGGACGAGCCTAGCAAGGACCACCGCCTGCGTCGGCGAGACACGCCGCACTACCTGAAGAACAAGCGGGTCAACAAGGACGAGGATGACCAGCAGCAGGTGCTGGAGATCTTGGCACAGGTCAAGGCACAGCAAGAACAGGCCGCCATGTCTGCTACCGTCAAGGTAAGAAGACCACCATGTCCCCTGCATTCGCTGTGTTATAGTACTCATAGGCACGACTGATCATAGTTGGTTGACCACCTACTTGTCAACAATTCTTTTGTTATTGTTTTGTTATCCTTTGCCTTACACCGCTTTCGTATCTACTTTTGTTTCTTGTCCTTTAACTGGAACTATCAACTTACTTTTTCGGCGCTGTTATGATCCTTGGAGGTCGAAGAGCCGTAAAACTCTAAAAACAAACTAACTTACCGCTTCTCGTAGTGTGTCACCCAGCTCCCTGCTCAGTCTCAAATGGTCAATGAGGTAGATGATGCCCCAATAGCCACCTTCGACAAAACACAAGAGCTAGGAAATAAATACTTTCGATCAAGACCTGCAGCAAGCAGGTGATCATTAACTGTGAGTCTGATGAACTATTATTGTTAAAGGTGTTGAAACGTCTTTTTAACTGTCGGTAGGATGTTCTGACCCATTCATAACTTGTCTTGTTTCTTCCATTCCAGCCGCCAGAGGTGGATACGCTAGACGCAGCACCGCTGTCCACCAAGATCATCCCAGGACCGAATGAGACGGTGGAAGAGGAAGAGTCTACCATCCGCATCGCGAGGGACGTGGGGCAAGGCCTGGGCATCAGTATTGCCGGAGGCAAGGGCTCTACCCCTGTCAAAGGGGACGATGAGGTAATTCAATCCCGGCCAGTGGTGCTCCGTGAAAAATAGTCTACAGTATGACCCTCGTTCGTCCAATGCCAGACTAAATTTGCAGTGTGCCCCACGCAGTGATGATTACACCCTTGTTCTGCCAATGTTAGATTAAATTTACAGTGATGTTTCCACAAATTAAAAACCTGAATAAGCTAACTTGATACTTTAAGTTGTCTTGACTCGCGCAACTCATGCAAAAGAAAGACTTGATACATTATCATATAAAATGTTTTTTTTTTTAAATATTGATTTCTCAAAATTTGTTGCTACTTTTTAAGTTTTTGTAAATAAATAAAAAGAACTTGAAATGCTAAAGGAATAATGATAATAATATACACTTATAGTGCGCTCATATCCCAAATTAACTAGGCTCTAGGCAAATTCAAGTTTGTGGCTGATTCTTTTGGATGATTTAATTCTCCAGAAGTGTTTTTAGATTAACGTTAACCAATATTTCCGTCGTTCCTCGTTGTTTGTACAGAGTATCTTCATCTCTCGCGTCGCGGAGGACGGCCCCGCAGGTCTGGCAGGCATCCGCAAGGGAGACAAGCTACTGTGGGTCAACGACCAGAGCCTGGTGGGGGCGGACCACTACGACGCGGTCAACGTCCTCAAGAACTCTGGCAACGACATCACCATGGTGGTGGCCAGGGAGAAGGTGGTCGGAGATAACGTCACCGTCGTCATACCACCACCACCAGCTGCTGAAGAGGTAAAAAAACGCTCGCTTATTGTAGTCTTTCTTCTTGATCAATTTACATTTCGTACCTCTCGGTGAGAATCGAACCCACACCATGGAAGCGAGCTCTCTTATCCACTGAACCATCCACTGCCACAGATAGTATCTATAGAGATTGATTTTCTTCAATTTTTAAAAACTTTTTGTCAATATCATCACTGACTATCATCATCCTCCTCAATGTATATATTCTTACCATTACCAGGCCTGTAAATGTTCAAGTGGATAGTTTTTGTTTCTACATTGCTATTTTATTGGTATATGAAATGTTTCAGACCTTTTATTATTTGCCATTTACACCTCTGCATTACCATTGCTTCTGTTTCCCCCATTGATTTTGATCCCGTTTGTTGCTGGTTGCAGGTAGAGGAGGTGACCACCACCAATGTGACCACGGTGTCCTTCAGTGCTGAGCCTGAGTCTGAGGTCTATGGAGAGGTGAGGGAGGAGGAGAGATGGAGACACAAATAAATACATTAAATGATAATGCTTATCCACGGTAATCTCAACACTCTGAGTGCTTCACAATAATAATAATAAGCATATTTGTATAGCGCCTTGAGGCTGTGCCGATAGGTGCCTCACACTACTACAATTTGTCCCTGGTAACTAGCTCCTGGTGGCTTCTGGTTCTCCGATTATTTGTCGTTAGCCCACCAACCTCTATTGCCATCATTTTTTCCCTATACTATAAGTAGTAGGCCACTAACTGTATGGCTCTGAAGGAAATGTATTGATGTTTTGCTGTTTTTACAATAATGACGATCAATTGAAATCATGTCATTCTATATTTTTAATGTGTTGATGTGGGGTTTTTGTTTATTACTATCACTGTCTCAAATTCATTGATTCGTTTATTTTCTTGTGTCGATGTGTTCTCTTTTTACAATGACAATAATATAATCATTGCTGCGTATCCTTTGTGTCGTGTCCGTGCCAGACCAAGACGGCCGTGTTGCTCCGAGACCAGACGGGCCTAGGCTTCAGCATTGCCGGAGGGAGGGGCTCCGTACCGTTCAAGGGAGACGACCATGTAAGTCATCATAAGACTAAGAATAATAATAATCATCTATTTTTCTTTCTCGTTTTCTTTTTACAGGGGGGGAAAAGATATTTGCATTTTTTTACTACTATCCGAGTGGACTGAATGAAAACTCGTTAGTTTTTGTTTTGTTTCCACATTACTTTTTTTCATCAGGATGTGGAATGGTTGAGATTATTTTTGTGATATATCATTTACATTACATCGGTTTCACTATGGTCATCGTAATGATAATAATGATAATGATAACAACGGCCATCCTGTCTTGATATCGGCTGTTGATTTATTTACACAAGTCTCAAGTGTCTAGGCTTTGTAGTTTTACCATCTCTTAAAATTTATTTGTTCATTTTTGACCCCCCTTCTCCGTCCACCCGTTTGTACTTATTGGTATTTATTTATTTATTGTCTGGAAACCGTTTCTGAGCTTTCTTTGGTTATCCTAGTCCTGATATTTGTTATCATTACACATACTACTCCTTCATTTCCTCGTTAGAAGTTGGTGGTGTTGACAAGCTGTAGTTATTGAAGGCCAATTGTTTGTTATCTATGAATATGTATCATTTTCTCTAAAGAACAATGTCCCAACTTTAGATCATTTTGAGTATTTTTAGTTCACATTGTGTGTTGATTGTATAAAAAAAAATGTTTTAAGAAAAGAAAAAAAAGGGCATTTCTGGGTTAATTTGTTGGTGTTCTAGTCAGTAGGATGTCAGTGAGGTTTTGTGCTTGATTGGAATTATGGTGTTGGCAAAGATAAAGCATAGATATAGAGATGATTTATTCATCCGGCCTGTAAATCTTCAGCCTATTGTCTGATTTCAGCCTTTTTGACTATCATTGGGATATGAAGTTTTTCGGACCATTTTTTCTATTTGCCATTTACATCCCTGATTCATCTATGCCACTGTGTTACTGTAAGCCGACAATGAAACGAGCAAATGTCAAATTGGCCACCATCACAAGTTGTGTTTAGTTGAGCCGCTTCTTTGCTTACGATTTTGATTTTGATTTCCTTACTTTTGGTTTGATTGGAACACATCGCCTTATTTTGTAATTATAAATATTCAGACCGGCTTCTTTGCTTTAGTATTATTATAATTATTATTCAATGCCTCGTCGTAGATGTTTGGGTTGGGTTTCTTTAATTAGTAACTAAGGAGGCTGGTTTGGAGGATGGGAGGAGGGAAGCATTACGAGATGCAGTGTTTCAGTGCTTGAGACTATTAATTTGTTTTCATTTAACAAATTATTCAAAAGCAAGGATTCTGATAATGCTAATTATCAGTCTAGTCGAGGGGTGTGGGAGGTGGAGAGCTTTCGCAGCTATTTTTGTGTGGTCGTGTTTGATGTCTTTTTATTTTCTTTCTTTGGTATTTTCTTTTCTCCTGCAGATATACAATTTACTGGAGGTTGGTATCTTTAATACTAAAATTCCCTGTTTGTCATGTTCCATCCCTCCCTCCATCCCTCCCTCCCTCCATCCCTCCTGTAAA
>JAULCB010189463.1:0-15831 GCA_032358575.1 Dendronotus rufus
ATTATTATTATTATTATTATTATTATTATTATTATTATCATTATTATTATTATTATTATCATTATTATTATCATTATCATTATTATTATTATTATCATTATTATTATCATTATTATATTTTTAAGCATAGTAGGGAGACAAGTGAAAGGATTTACAATGATGCCAAAAGAAAGCAGCCTATTATCTTTGCTTTGAAAACACCTTCTTTAGAAACAAACTTATCTCTCATGGGTCAAAAGTTTTCTCTTTCTCTATTCTCCTATTCTTTTTTATACTTTTCTATACAAGTAGCTTATTGCTTTCATTTCCTCATAACATAAAATGTATCTCCTTACTTTCCTCTTAAAACCACAGTGGTATATAACTGAACATTTGTAGAAGTGCTGTCTATCATCTAACAAACACTTTTCATTTTCTTAGCCGACTTTATTTCAGTGGGTGGTTGGAAGTTCTGCTTAGTGGGTGCTAATTATGGTTTTCATACTTTTTAACTGAAGCAGCACCATCTTACCTTTTTTTGTGCTAAACAATGGAGTATTTCTTTCGTCATTTTCTTCTTTTAAATGTCTAGATATCAAAACTTAAACAATATAATTGCTTGCTTCTCCCAGCACTGTTTGACTTATAAGGTATTGATGCGTTCTTTTCACACACACCACAAAAAAAAAACTAGCCCTGGCAAATTTCAAATCTACCTAAATGGTTGGTTAAGCATTAATGATACATAGGCTGCTTTTCGACAGTTGTTTCTTTTTCCTCAAAGAAATTCCAGTACGGATGCTGGTCTCTTCATACACTGCAATGCGGTATAAAGGGAAATCTAAGACCAAAAGCCATATTCTTACAAACTAAACACTATACCAACATATTCTTTCAAGCACTATAGATAGATACAAACACATTCTTACAAGCACTATAAATACAAACATATTCTTACCAGCACTATACAACCTATGATGTGTCCATGCCCTGTCTGTGCTGTAAACAAACCAAACACTCTCTCTCTCTCTCTCTCCACCCACCGTCAGCCTGCCGAAGGAACCTCCTCCTCCTCTTCATCTTCTGCTGTCCCTGGAAAGGTAGTAGGCATAGTAGATTACTCACTCCTTGTTCACCTCCCCCCTTTCCCTCTACCTCCCATTCCTTTCTTATCTTGCTGTAGTCTACATTATAGCCGTCGTGTATCATTTATTATCGTGTATGCTTTCATTCGTCCTTTGGTTTACCTCGTTTATTATTCTCAGCTTCTGGATGTATCTCTGGTTGTTTTTCATTGTGTAGAATCTTTTTTTAGCGTCCTGCTTCCATTTTGCTGATTGTCAATGTATCTACTCCCTAATTTCTTATAAAAATTCCTACCTTTGGCCAATGGCGTTGGGAGGGAAGGTACCCAGTGTATAACACGAAGTGCCAAAACAATGCAGAACATTAAAGATTTGGTGCAGGAGCCAAAATCTAGGTCAAGGGAGTGGATTTTGGGATTTAAAAAAATACTAAGGGTCAATTTTACATCGATAAAAACCCCTTTCCTATATTTAAAGTGAGGTTTTTTTAAAGCCTTAAAACGACTTTTAAATGTAATGTGTCTTCACTCCTTTCCGTCTTTTTCTTTACGGTTTTGGCAATTTTCTCGAAGCTTCATCTTTGTACCTTTTATTTTTTCCTACTCCATTCTCATTTAAGGACCAAACTCAATTCCTTTAGACCGGAAACTCGACTTAACATTTATCTATCACGATGTTGTTATTATACAATTTTTCTTATTTGCATTTTACGGTTGGTGCAAAGTAAATTTTGGGTAAAATCTGAACAATTGTCATGGTTACCTCAAACAAGAATTATTTCAAAAAAATATTTATTCTCTTTTACTGAAACCATCATATCAACTTACCTTTTTCCCAGTACCACTACCATATGACTTTAAATGTGACAGATTTCGTTTCTCTTTACAATATATTTATGATGGAGTAGCTGTTGAATACTTGTTGGTATTTTTCTTGGCTTTTTCAACTTTCTGATATTTTTCATTCCAGTATACGCGTAACTTAAACCTAATGTAGGCTTTAGAATTTTAATGTGCTTTTGCCTTTATTTCTATATTGAAAAAAACCATCTTTATTTCTTTTTTACCCTTCTAATATATTTATGATGAATTGAGATCAGCGTCTCTAAATTTTATTTTCTTCTCATACTGCTTACCATTATTTTCTGCCTCAATCTCTTGTAACAGATCCTGCACCAGTAGTTTTTTTGTATTGCACTTTTTTTCTTCTTCTATTGACCGTTCTATGTAATTAGATAATCAAAACAGTCCATTAGACCTATGTCGTCATTTTTCACGAGGTGGGGGTGTTTTTATATGTCATCACTTTGTAAAAACTGATTGATATCCCACGGGTCAGTGTAATGCGATGATTGAGCAGGAATCTATTATTTTTATTAGTACCAACCCTTTTTTTTTCTTCTTTCCTTCTTGTCTTTTTCAATCTCAACTGTCTCCGTGCCTTTATGAATGTAGTCCAGCTTTTTCCTTAATTGAATAGTCGATTGTGCGTGATGGTAGCGGGTGGTGAGAGAAGAATGCCCTAGCCTGCCCTGTAGGTTTTATTACTTTTGCCTCACACTTACTTTTGAATTCTTTAAGTAAACTATCGTCATTTTTCTTCTCTCTTCCAACACTGTGCTATTATGAATAACTCTGAATGCAGTGACATGACATGCTCTCTTTAATTCTAGGAAGAAATCAACGTCATGACAGGAATAAAACGAACCAAACAAAATACTTAGAAGATAAAGAAAAAGTGTAACAAGAAAAACAAGAAAAACAACCCAGAACAAATCTACCTATTAAAAGTCTACCAAATTCAACTATTTCTTTCAAGATTGGTGGTGTAAAGTTCTCATGTTACAGTACTGTACATTTCCCTAAGCAAACAGTTATTCTATGTACATCCATGGTTTGTGAAATGCATGTTCTGTATACTCTCTATTCATCCTACTCGCATGAGATTTGAGATGGATTGTCATCCAAGATGTTGAAGTATGATGTTAGTATTAGTAGCAGTGGTAGTTTTCTCCCATATTTCATACATCAACGTGCTATATCAATAGACTTCAGGCTATGCTTGTACAGTGGAAGTCGGATTCAACGAGGTCGTCGGGACTGACGATATGATCTCGTTGTATGTGACCTTTCATTATACGTGACGGTAGAACGAAAAGTGGCATACAGGGATTTCAACTGGCCTCGTTGTAGCCGACTTCTCGTTGAATGTGACCTCGTTCGGCGCCCACTGTAGTTTGTGCATCGCTTGCCAATTGATAGAACCAGAATTTGAATCTTGGCTAAGCTAAACTTTTATCTAAAAAACATTTATTGTTTATTCTTGGTGGGCATTCATGTCCTATTGCCTATTGCAGACAGTTTTAACATTTTAAAACATCTATATACCTTTTAAATTTATCTTTACTGTGGTGTTAAATTATAAAAAAGATAAAATTTGCCCTTATTGTCCCAATAGGTCCATAGTCATTTCGGGTTCAATTCCGAAAAAAAGACCGGAATAACACGCACATCAGCTGCAGAGCAGCGCCGCAAGATAGGCAATAGGAGTTAAGTTTCTTACCCAAGGAATATACGAAGTGCCAAAGTTGGACTCGAACCCGGGTTTGAGTCTCAGTGCAATGCCTTAATCACTCGACCACCTCGCCTCCTAGGTTTATTTGTAAAAATAACATGGAAGCTGAGTTGTTCCTGATCTATTTGTTTGTAAGACTGTTTGCTGATTAAGAATATTTTTAGGATCCAAGTCGACTGAAAAGCCATTAGTTTTTGTTTCCGCATTACTATTTTCATCTATATTTGAAATATTTCAGATTATTCTTTTTATTTGCTAATCACACCCCTGATTCATCTTGTATTTGTATTTCTCTGTTTGCCAGTTGGAGGAAGCCAGCACAGAACTGTCATCGCTGCATCAGTCGGGTGAGGAGAAGGCGACGGAGATCAGCTGTCTGACCAAACAAGTCACGGAGTTGACGGCAGACTACCAGACGCTGCAGACGAGGTCTAGAATGGTACGTAGTAGTGGTAGAATGGTAGGTGTAGACTGAATGTATACAAAATAATTAAGGATGAGTCCCACCCACTCCATTCTCAACTTCATATAAGCCCGAGAAGCTGCTGTTTTATCCATATAAGGGCGAGAGAAAAACGTAGGTATTGTTGTTGAGTTCAGTGAGTTGGGAGTCATGTGTCGATGGGTCGAATGTATAGCGAGGGGACTGTCCCGTTCATCGAACGGGGAATTACGCTTGTCATATTATATACTACCATCTTGTATCTTTTTTTATAAAACATAGGTACGTCCTATAAAATATCCTGAAATCTGTAGAACAGACATCAAACAAATAATAACTTTTGATCTTTTCAATCATTCTTAGGACTTTGTCTTACTATGCATTCATAACGTAGTTGTTGTTGTTGTCATTTCTCCAGATGTCGTTAGTGTCTTGTATTTTTTTAACAGACAGCTGATAACTTTGAAGCTTTTGATCTTTTCAATTATTCTTAGGACTTCTTATACCATCCATAACATTGTTGTTGCTGTCGTTATTTATTCCTGCAGGTGTCGTTGGTGTCGTGCATCCCGTTGCTGATGTTGTTGTTTGCCGTCCTGATGGCCGTGTACCCTATGCTGGAATCGATCACTGCCAGTTTCTCCTAGCCTACATACAACCCCTCTGCTACTAGTACTAGTACCTCTGGTCTCTAGGCAAGACCACAAGGCAGACAGGGCAGGAAGAGAAGAGACTTTGAGTGAGGGAGACGAGAGATCCCCCAACCTGCCAGCTACCACGCCACGACTACGACCAGCCTCGAGGACACGTCACTGGACTGGGGTCTGACTTTGGGGTCGGTTTGGAGAAGGAGGATGTTGTCCTCGATAATTAAAGACTCCTGGCAAACAAATCAAGACTGCAGGGTTTCATCACCTAACTGTTGTATTAGGAATGAGGGCCTAGAGAAAGACAAGAGTTTGCTTATTTTGGCTGGGCAGTGTGTCGACACGAGTGAGACGTAATGTTTAGATCGCTGCTGTTTCTGGTGAATTAGCGCAACAGCCGCCTTTCTTCTTCTTTCTCTTCTACTTGTTGAACGACTTTCTTACATGACTGCAGTCCAGGATTTTTGCTCTCTAACTCTTTAAAAAAAGATTAATTTCTAGATTAACAGACAGCTTTTTATCAGAGTTGAGTACTTTTTCTATTTTGACTTTCACATACAGGGTAGAAATCTGCTTTCAGGAACTAAGACGACCGAGTTTGAAACAACCTTATCATCGCTGTCATTCTCTAAAACTTGTAAACGCAGTGCAGTAAACTTTACATGAGAAGAACAGTAATTATTTTGTTGTTGTAACCCTTGCTGCATTGTTGCCGTGTTTGCTGTAGTGAAAAATTATAATACAGACTTTTCAAACAGGAAATGATTTTGGACTCAAAATAATTATGCCAGGGAGAGCACATTCTCTCTCTCTCCCCCAAGCGCATGAAAGAGTTTTTGGCTTTATTGATATATATGCCCGATCCGGCTACGAAAAAACTTAACATTATATTAAATTAGCAATTTATATAGGGCCTATCCACGGTCTCGAAGCGCTTTGCAATGTCCAATTAAGACGAGACAATAATAGTATGTAGTTAGTCTATACGTTTAGAGAATGACAATGGTGGGTGATATTACTATGCATTTCATCATCCTTGGTGAAGGCTGGCGGTGGGGATGATGACTATAATGGCAGCATACCTGAGACAAGGGCACAAAACAGAGAATTCATTTTGATAGAAGATTCATTACTACTGGGATGCATCATGAATTGTGTTGAATTTTTGAAGTTTAAAATTTGTAAATTTTGGCACGCACCAAAAGCTTGTTTTTCCCCCTTGTTTTGTTTTCATCAACAGACCTTTTGTTGTTAATTATTCATAAGACAAATCACATCTGATTGATTAATTGTCACCGCTACTGTTATACTTATACACCGTAAAACAGATATAGATCACGTAGTTGTTCTCTTATACCTCAAAGTACAGTGCTATGCTGGAGGCTCTGCCTTGGTTCTCTATAGTCTCTATCGTCTTCATATTGTGTTCCAGCTCTAAACTCTACATGACCAAAACGGGTCAATATGCTCTCTGTCTATGAACAAAGGACCTACATACAAGACGAGGTGTCTTGCGTGTACAGTATGTAGCTACGGTCTTAGTCTTTTTATTATTTGTCTCATTCAGAGGCAGCACTACTACGTCAGTAGCAGTTCACAGCAGTACACAAAATATAACGGGGACTGCAAACTGCTTAAACTGTATTCCATTGTTTATATGATTAATTACATTATTTATATTCATCCAATTCATCCATTATTATTATCATTATTATTTATGTTTCTAAATGATGCATAGTGTAGTTATATATTATCTATGTTTATTTTGATTTCATTTTTGGGGTGTTATTTTCTTCACTTTATTCCATGTGTTCATTGTTATAGATGTTTTGCTTGTCTCAGCAAACTTAGGTCTGGGTTCTTTCCAGCCAGGGTTGTCATTGTTGGTGTTAATATTTCTCTACTCAAGTTCTCTGTTGCTAGCATGCTATCCGTTGGTTTTGTTGGTGGAGTCTACTACTTCTGTTTTAATTTTCACTACTACCCCCTCGTTTTTTGTATTATTCTTTTTCGTAGCTCTTTACGACCTTCCTCCAAAGTGGCAAACTGATCTCCTAACTTTTTCTAACTATCTCTTGGTTGTGTTCTTTGATCATCAATTCAAAACCGTAAAATACAGCTGATACGATGTGTCCAAATACACATGTTGCTTCTTTCTTTCGCTTTCTTTCACGATTTATCACAATTTATCCTCAAATAAATCAAAATCTTAACGCATTTCATTTGGATCTGAAAAAAGAGTCGAAATGACTTTTTGGGCGTTTGTGGGAAAATAATTTCTGCTTTATTGCTTTTTTCCATTTTGTCAATGTCCAGAAATGGCTTGTGGGCAGATAACTAAAATTGTCTTTACTATAACTACTATACTAATACTATCTTCATCTCTTTACGCTTCCTCCTCTTCTGAGTTTTCATACTAACACCACCACCTCCACCTCCACCACCATTACCAGAACTACTACTACTACTACTACTACTACTACTACTACTACTACTACTGTCTTCAGTGTCTAGTCCAATTCCAGTCAGTGGTTCATGTCTGTGGTGGTATGGAAGAAATTATTGTCCTGTAACTAACCACAGGAAACTTTCACCCTTTGGTTAATTCTGTCTAATTTGGGCATTATCTTTACAAAACCAGGAGTGCTATTTTTAAAAACGTTTTCTGGGATAACAAAAAATGGTCTCGTGTTTAAAAAGAAATGATCATACCATGCATACGTTATTGATATAGTTTGAAGAGTCGTTGTTGACGTCGTAGTGGATAAAACTAACATTCAGAACTGGTAATGATGGTGCAGCAATTCTATTAAGTTTGAATTGCATTCATTTGCCCTTCTAGCCACTCGTGTATAATACATTATATATACAGACTAAAATTTGATATATATAATATATATATCGATTTTGATGTTTCTTCGAATAAATAATCAGCTCCCATAACAAAATGATAATTGTTGGTGTATCTTTACCTCATGTATGTAGACGCTAATGATGATAATGATAATGATAATGATAATAACTAACAGGGATGGTGAGAGTAGCGGGTACTCTTGAAGTTATTTGCGCGCATCGTTCTCCCAGTTCATGTTGATGACCAACATCAGACTAGTGTTGTATTGCGTCCTGATTGTTATCATCGTTCATCGGGGTTTTTTATATTTTCCCCTCTTCTTCTTCTTGCAAAACCTGAGAAGCAGCTATAATATCTTGATGATCATTATTATTATCATTATTGTTATCGACGTTTCATTTGTACCATTTTCCCCACCATATTATTATCACTATAATTACGTGTACGTGTATATATATATTATTATTATTATAAAATTAATAACGACGTTCATTTTTCCCATCTCTTGCATTTCCTTGTGGACATTGTGATACTTTGACATTGAGATGCTTTCACCGTTTCCATACCTCTCTACCTACTCACTCTCTGTACATATGATATGATAGGACGCGTTGTCACTCTAACCCTCTCTTTTGTACCTACCTGTGTGTGTACATTGATCATCGTGGATGTGTTATTGTTGCCGTACCGTGCCGTACATTTGGTTGAGAGACTTGTTGTATTAGTACGTGTCTACATTGTACTATTACTATTACAATTAAACCAATATCTGTTGTACCGAGTACCTACATAGATTTCTTCAGTGTTATTCTCTAAACATCCGAGTCTTGACTATTATTATTATTATTATTCTCCCTCATGGAATAAAAGGCTTATTATTCTTACTATTCTTTCTTCTCTCAAATTGTTCCTGCAGTTCTGTAAGGTTGGACTATCTCAGAGAGGTTAACTAACTAGTGGTGGGGGAATTTATATTAATTTAACACAATCAGATTGTGGAATTACTACAATCTACTTCTGTTTCTTATCGTTTAACAGAAACTATAAATATAAATTTTCTATTTCGGCATTGACATGATCCTTGGAGGTCAAAGTCAAAGTGTCGTAAAACTCTAAAACAAAACAAAACAAATTATACCTACTTAGTTGAGTGAATCATTTTTTTGGGTCCCGTGTCAAATTTGTCTCATTCAGTCAGTGTCGTGGACTTGCTGTATGTTTAGAGAATAGCACTGATGGTGAAGTATTTTTGCATGCCAGTGACAGTCTCTTTGTTTCCGTCTGCTCTTCTCCATTATCAAAGGTAATGTGTATGTAATAGTTATTGTAATGATAGTAATTGACAGTAGCCTCCACCAGTCCTTCAGTCATTATTTGAATTGTGATATTGACATGGTTATTCTCACACTATCATAATCATAATGTACGTACCCGTAATGTAATATGTCTAGTTCTTTCTTAAAACACTACGTAATAATATGTCATTTCCCCTCTTTTACTTTTAGTCCGTAGTAGTCCAGTTCTTCTATTCCTAGTTGATCAAGTTTGATATTGAAAGTGGGTTTTCTTTTCTCTTCTCATCCCCCCAAATAGTTACAATAGTTACAATAACTTTTCCGTTTTCTCATATTATCATAAGTTTGCCGTGTTACAACAATTTGAGGTTGAGTTTTGATTATGAAAATGTAAAATTTGGAGCTGGAAAAAGGAAACAAATGTTTTATTTATTAGTCTCTTACTCTTTTTCTAATGTTTAAAGGATGTAAGTTTTTTATTTTCTTACTATAGGTCTTGAAAGTGAGGGGTTTTCCTTGACAATACTTTCGAACTTTGTGAGAAAAAAAATAATTTCGTCTTGCATGTGCTTCCATCAAGGAAAAAATTTGTCATCTTATTTGTTTTGTTTCATCCGTCACCCGCATTTGTATTTGATTTCTTTCAAAATTGACATTTTGTCTGGGTTTTCTAGACTTTTCGACCATCAAAATGTCAATTTTGGAAGAATAGCAGTTACAAATGGAACATGAAATATTTAATTCAATATAATCATACATAGATTGTCCATTAACATTGATGAGTGTTTTTTCATGTGTTAAAATTGATTTGCCGATGTGTTTGATATGCATGTGTGGATGTGTTCCCGAGTGTGTGCTTGCAAGAGTTTGTGTCAGTGTGCTTGCGAGTGTATTAAGAAGAAGAGAGCGAAGCTGTATATATATAATTTCAAGTACTCGAGTTGTACATATTATTTCTACAGTGTGTGTGAATGGAACACACGCCATGCGAATGTCTCTCTCTCTCTCACCTAGTACAGTACTACTACTACTACTACTACTCATTTGTTGTAGATATGTCCACCCATTTATCTGGCATCCAATTTGATCTGAGTTCTCATCAATAAAATTGTTTCAGAATTTCAAATTTGGTGTTGCTTACTTTTTCAGCACTGATATGATACGTACTTGAACTTGAAGGTCGTTTGGCTGTAAAACTTTAAAACAAACAGTGCTGCTGATAGTTTTGCTTTGTTTATCCTTTGCCTTATATACCACTTTTGCAGTGTCTGCAACCAGTACCATGCTCAGTCTTAAATGGAGAATGAGGTAGATGCTGCAATAACCACCTTTGACAAAACACAGAGCTGGGAAATACTATGGATCAAGAACAACGGCAAGCAGGTGATCAGCCTACTGCCGCTGATGTTATTATATATTATCATCAGTAGTTCCATGTTTTCCTGAAAGGTTGGGTCAGTATACAAGATGGAATTAATGAGGCAATCATTATATCAAACTCAGAATAGATATTGCTACTGTACTCAAACAATGGCTTGGTGTGGGAGATTAAATAATCTCTGAACTGTATGCTGACGGATGCACTAACTTGAAGTAAATTGTGCAGTTTTCACTCCTCCTTGCAAGCGTATTTCTCGAATAGTCCTTACAAACTAGTTAATGCTTAGGATATTCCACATGGCACACGGACAACCTTTGCAAGAAGGTATTATGACTGTGTTTATGCCATCTTCTCACAAGTAGAATTGTATTTGATATTTCCCTCGTCAAGAAAGTACATAACTCTAAAAATGCTGTCTTCACACAAGAAGAATTGTATTTTCAAAACCAGCAAGGCCAAATCTGAGGATCTCAAAAACCGGTCTGCAGGTAAATACCAACACTCTGGCACCCATGATTATGTATGCAAAACTGAAACAGTTCCGGAGGGACAGCTATTTTCTTCTCTTCTTAGTCTTGATATCTTTCTGAATTCTTTTGTCAGGATTTGAACATTGTCTTGATGTGAAATAAGTTCATCAATCCCTAACATTTCAGATCATATTTGATTTAATAACCTCTGTAGAACCCTAATGTTTACCATTCACAAAAACAAAACAAAAAACATAACATTGAAAGGAGAAATGTACAAACTCGTGTTACATTAATTTATTTATTGATCAAAACCATTTTCAATATGACAACAACAACTATTTCACGATAAAGAATGGCAGAGTAAAACAAAGTAATGATAATAATGATCGTAATTACAAATGTGAAAGTATTGTAGGAAACAATGAAAACTACCACCAGTCTTTACAACATTGTTGCTTATTCAAATGACAAATATCTGACGACTGACACAAAAACGCAATACATAGTTACATACCCAAATTTTTTACTTAAAAATTCATCTCCGCACAAAATACATACACCATCACATCTACAATTACAATGAAAAACAAAATGCTGGGACTGATGATACAAAGACGAGTCGTGTTTTAATCAACGGAGCTGCTGTAATCCATCCGTCTAAATTTGTCGAGGTTGTAGAAGTTTGCTTTCACCACGCGGCCACCAAAAAATCTGCCATTCAAATCGACAACCGCTGAAATAAAGAAATAAGAATAGACATGGGAATAGAAATTTTAAAAACCCAAAACAACAAAACCTCAACAACAAAAAAACATTGTTCTAAAATTAATTTTACAGGGAAGACTCCATTCCATGTGCATCAGTTTCCCCATCCTAGAACTGCATAAAACTCTCAGTGAAAGTCAAAGACGATGTCGGATGATAACTGCTTGTACTTGTCGATGGACAGACAAAATAATTAGGACATTTATAACATTTTTGTGTAAATGACCAAATATCTTGTGTTCAGCGTCAACAAGTAATAGTAATAGACATATGATGTGCATCTAGACCTAACTTTCTGATCGATTCAACACATATCTATGCGATTCATAAGTGGAAGCATCTAGACCTAACTTTCTGATCGATTCAACACATTTCTATTCTCTATGCGATTCATAAGTGGACGCATCTAGAATTAACTTTCTGATTGATTTAAAACTTGTCTTTGGTTAATAGTTTTCTGAATCCTGCCATGTTGCAATTAAGTGAAGACAAGTGAACTACACTGCAAGAGGTTTCTATGTTACATACCTTTGATTGCTGATTCCATGCGTTCAAACTCTATGAAAATTCGAACACTTTCATCATCTCCTAACTCGGGCATCTGAAATAAAAGACATTGATTCCTTGCATGTGAAAACTAATTAATTTTGTGATTTTAAACAAATCTAAAACAATACCCTCGTATTCTTGATGACCTGAGGTTTAAAAATCTAAACGTATAAAGAATTACCGAAGGTACAGAAGGTAAATTGACCAGGAAAGGAAGAAAGAACAAATAAAGAATTATATTAATCACTTAATTTCTAATTATGACCCTCTAAACAGCACTAAGAACAATAACCATCCTCGTCCCCTTTCTTTCCCCATGTATCTTCTTCGCTGCCGAACACTGACAGTTGATCTTCAACCTCACACAACATCGACACCTTCCTCGATCCTACACTTCACTAATAGAAACGACTAACTGAAAATGAGAAGCTGAGATTTAAAAGGTACTAAACTAAGTCCACTTTTTTATGGTCATATGACTTATTGTTTTTGTTCTACAGTATAAGAAACTATAGATGAGAATCAAAACTATTCAAGTCCACTTTAAATGTGAAATAATATAATGGCTTGTTAAATTTTGTTAATAGTTTATAAAAAAAAATAATCATTTTCTCAAAAACACAAAAATATATTGATTATCAATTTGTATGTCTTCAACATTCAACAATAATATTATGTTGACTAAGACCCGGTTATTACTACGCACCTCAAAGATGACACACTTGTTGACCTTCCCATACTTGGAGCACTCCTCGGCTGTCTCGGGCTCCAACTCCTCATCCACCTCTCCCGGCCCCACCATGTTCTGGTAGAAACAACAACACACACACAAACACACAGCATTACACACTATAACGGAAAAAGCGAAAATGCTTATCAAATTAAAACAAAGCTAAAAATATAAAGAATAAAGAAGTCATTGTATTCTAGTATCTTATTCACTTGATAGAACAGACTTCTTTGACAAAATAACAGAGGTTACTGCATTCCTTCAAATTACCTAAAATGAATTTAGAATTAAATGAAAGCTAAACTAAAAACGTTGAAAAATGTCTTGTTTTGTCATCCAATGCCTTATACCCGCTTTCGCAGTGTCGGCACCCAGCTCCATGCTCAGTTTTAAATAGTGAATGAGATAGATGCTCCAATAACCACCTTTGCCAAAACACAGAGCTGGGAAATACTATGGATCAAGAACTATGGCAAGCAGGTGATCAGTCCATGGTACGTTGAAACACGTGTAATTCTAGTCTGCAAAGAAAGCCTACCTGTAGAAGGATGACTTTGGACGGATTCTTCATTAGGTTCGTGTTGGACGACAGGACCTCTGGACAGAAACAAAGGGGGTACAAAATCGTTATTGAAGAGAATAAAATTAACAGAGAGCAATTAACCACAATTATATACATGATAAAGATTTCACTGTGGAAAATGATACCCATAACAAAATACCCAATTTATTTTTTGAAATACGATCATCACACTATCCTAAGAGTAAGAGCGAATCTCACAGGAGTGGAAAATGTTTTTCTGTCTTACTTAATAGGTTTCTTACATCTAGGGTAAATATGAATAGAGGGGTTCTGTGAGAGGGGAAGAAGATGCAGTCTGAGATCCTGCAGTATTTATGCATTCTTGTATAAAATCATAACCATAGGTAAGACGTAACAAATACAAATTTAACTCTCTAGTTATGCAGTGTATATAATAAAATCTACCAACCTTTCGGAATGTCTTTCTCATGGATAATCTTGCCACCTCGCTTACTCGTCTTCTCCACATACAGGGCGGTACTCATGCCCTGCTCAGACTTGCCCAGCCCTTTGCCCTCTTGGTAGCCGTACTTGGCCATGATCTTGCCGGCCACCGAACCCCTGGGGGGGGGGGAGGAAGAAACACAAACACAGACACGACATTTACAAATGATTGCATTCATATTGCGCGGCGCTTATCCACAGTATTCACCATGCTCTAAGCGCTTTACAATACCACAATTTGTAACTGGCAGTGCAACATGTATGAAAGGTGGCACTATCCATCTCCAAACATTCTAATTCTAATTGAAGATTTTTAATTTTACAAAAATGTGGTCCTAACAACCGTTTCCAGCAAAGAGACAGTTGGTTATAATGATATCAAGAAAGGCATTGAAATGAGAATAATACATCTGAGGACTTACATCATAGCCATGCCCATGTTTTGAGGAGATCTTGGTCTGTCCTCTGAGGGAAAAGACGGAAGGCAAGAAGATAATCAAGATAAGTAAAATGATAATATTTTTTTTTTAAACAATAATAAATAGTAAAATTATGATCAGTAAAAATAATCTATCAAGGAAATGTTTCAATCGGTTACAATATTTCATATTATTACAAGGACATGTTATCATATACCTGCTAGGAAGTTGGAACATTTTCAATTTATATGATTGCGGTCACTGAATCGTAAAAGGCTAACTAACAACAGGGGTGTAAAAGGCAAATGAAAAATTATTCTGAAACATTTCATATCCTAACGAAAATAAAAATTTGGAAACAAAATGTCATGGCTTTTCAGTTCACTTGGATGTCAAAATTGCCTGAAATCAGACAATTGACTGATGATTTACAGGTCTAAATTAAGTAAGTGAAGTAACACCGTAGAAGCAAAAAAGAGTTAATGAGCACGTACCGGGATTGACGGGTGGTTCTTCCAGCAAACTGGATGGAGGGGCAATGGCTGCTCCGCCCCCTGCAACAAACAAACAAACACGGGTCTAGATAATCGATTTATACTACAGCCATAATACTATCCTATGCCACGACGGATTCAAAGGGATAAAGAAAAAAAGAATAAATTGCATTCATAATAATAATAATAATGAAATTTATTTGTAATGCGCCCACTCCTCCTATTTACAAAACAGCTCTAAGCGCACATGCTTGTGAAAATTTGCTTTGAAAAGCTTCTTACCTTTGCTAAAAATTCATCCCATAAATAAAAGTCGTATCAAAATGATAAAACCACCCCGGTTTCAACAAGATAACACTACTACCACAAAATGATGCATCAAATTATCGGGTCAGCGCAACACAAAAAGTGCTGGAAAAAAGGCAAGACCAAGTTGACAAGACTTTAAAGAAATAAAAATGCATCCATATTCCCTTTCCTCTGTTTTGAATAATTCTTGCCACAAGCATTTGAAGTATAATGGTAGACGATTCATAACACAGAATTAATAATTATCTCTCCTCTCCCACAGATAAACAACCTATAGAGTAGAAAACTTTATCCCCTTGCTTACGTGATGATCTGTCAATCTCTTCTTCTTCATCATCCTCCGCCCGTCTCTTCCTCATTCGGTCCATCTCCGAGTCCCCATCGTCGTTATTATGTCTATCGTGGCGTCTCCTGGGAAGATAGATTTTAAAAATTCCATATTATATACCAAAAGACTATTTACAATCCTTTTGTCCTAGCTAGATGAGGTGAACACGGCTAGCGGTAGCAATGGGCATTAAAACTACTACAGCTGCCTTTTCTGCTAACTCTAAATTTCCAAAGGGGGTTTTACCAAAATTTGATATAGATGACAGACAAAGGACTCATACTCATAATGTGAAAAGACTCAAAAATTCACCAATTTTGAAAGTTTTCATGTTTTTGGGGGGTTTTTTCCAAGAAAATAAACGAAGCAATACATATTTTCCTTATTTCCATAACCAATACAACTACAGTGCCCGCCGGATACAACGAGGTCGCATTCAACGAGAGGTCGCATCCAACGAGACCAGATGAAATCCCCGTT
>JAULCB010189574.1:4544-24472 GCA_032358575.1 Dendronotus rufus
CCCCCCCCCCCCCCCCCCCCCCACCTACAGACTATTGCCACTATTCTCCCCTTGTGTAAACTCATTTTTGAATTGTAGACGAGTTGTCGCTGTCCCTACTGGAAAGAAAGAATATCTAAAGAACACCACCCCTAATACTATCTCAAAATGTTTTATATTTCGCACAAAATGATGATATTAAAATGATTTTCACTCAAAGAATATTCGTCGTTGTTGTTGATCATTGATACTGTATCTAGCGCCTCGAGCCGCTGTCTTTCGGTAGGCATTCGATAGTAGAGATGATTCAAATGTACAAGTCCATGCATCCCTACCAATACCTATCAATGCAAGCTTAGATTTATATACCATTTTCAACGTTTCAAACTAGTAAGAAATAACGATGTCTTTGGAGCCAGTGTCGATAATCGAACCGTGTGTCCTTGAGAGGGCAGTGATCGAACCCGCCATGCCTGCCTCACTCCCCCCGCCCCCTAAGCGTGGGTTCGAACTAAAACGTTTATTATATAACTAGTATATTTATATGACCTCCTTGGTTCGAACCCAGGGTCTAGGCTCTATTATGTAAGTGGGCGCTGCCCTCGAGACCAACGCGACGTTCTTTGTCTGGTCACTGGTCTCGCTGAAAGGTAAATTTTCAAATTAGACACGCCATCGTCACGTGAGACGTGAGTAACACCTGAGAAAGTAGACCGCGTACTTATCACTTATCTATGTCCTAGTTATAGTCTCTCTACTCTCTGGTAACATAGATCTACCAAAGTAAATCTCTAAGGAAAATGTGAAACTTGTTTTTATTCCTAATTCGATCCCTCATGTGTTTGACTGCTCTAATTGGCAAGCAATGAAAAGTCTGTAAACATCTTCGTTGAAATAACGAGAGACAATTACAGCGCAATAATTGTCAATAGTAGATAGTAGCCGAATATCTCTACGCCCATTCCAAAGGCTACTTAACCCCAGTGGCTATTGGCTAATCACTCACTCGTGTCGCTAATCCACCGACGCACGACGGGTAGTCCGAGTGAGATTTAGTATTTAGTATTTAGTAACTCCCGCCATCGACGCAGGGGACATTTACTTGGTGACAGAACCTCGCCTCGACAGTGCACTGGCGAACGGCTGTGAAGTTAAAAAGTACTCGAATGTTTTCCTCAGCGAAACGAAGTTGATTTCTTTTCCAAACAACACAGAGCGTCAACAAGCCCATCACGCGTTTTTTAAATCAACCCATCAAGTGTTAATGGGGAATCTGTTGAGTTATTGAATTGTATGTGTTGAGCACATATTTATATTTCAAACGTGATTTTCTTTTGAAACAAAAAGGATCACACCTGGATTAATCGTCTGCTTGGCTTGACCTGTTGTCTTGACCTGTTGTGCCTCCAACGCTCAGTGGATTTTTTATTCTTGGACATCTGGATATCTAGACTAGGTAAACTATCATTATATTTTTATGCTTTTCAAATTATAAATGAAAATGACACATTCACATTGTCATGGTGAAGTAGTAAGAAGAATTTACATAGCTATGCTTTCACCTGATAATGAATCATTTAGATGATTAAATTTGATTATGGTACGAATTTTAAATGGCTGATAGAAGATGTGAATTGGGTTGATCAAAGCAAGTGTCTCTTATAAAAGACTAGAATAGGATTCTCTAGAGATACCACAAGGATACTTTTATCTCTTTTGATTTCACTTGAAAAACAGTTATTTAGGCTTCATCTTTCAGCATTGTTAATTTATAATTAATTAATGGAATATGCTTTATATTCCAGTGCCTGCTCCCTCAATCTTGCTATAATTATATTAGAGTAGGGGAAATCCGCCGCGAAAAACTGGCCGGGAAATTCGCCATTTTTACAGACGCCTTGCTTTATATTTATAAATAGGCTGTAGTTATTCTCCGCCGGTGTTGCCAGATCATTTTGTTGCATATTTCCAACGATACCGTTTGTTGGCCAGATACATCTGTTGCATATTTCCAAGCATAACCGTAACCCTTTAAGATAGTAGGTCTGGTTATTTTCAGACCGGCGGAAAATACTCACTCCCTTATAAATAACCCCCCTTTAGTGACCAGGTCCATTTATACAGGTAACTATTTACAACAGAACCCCGCAAAACCCCCTTAATCGTACTTTAGCCTAGGCCCTACTTATTGAATAACAGACTAGGTACATCTCATAAAAACTTTATACTGGGGATGCTTCCCCTTTATTATTCTAGATCTATTTTCACTTTCACGCTTCTACCCTTCCCCCAGTTACAGTTATGCTAATTGTCGATCATCTTCGAACTGACAATAACTTTTTGATGCACAAACACGGCTTAATAAGCCGGCCAGTAGTTTCCGCGGGTGATGGAAATTGTTTATTTAATGCGGTTTCAATTGCCCTCATTGGAAGGGAAATACTCAGTTCAGAGTTAAGATGCTGTGCATTGCAGATGATTCTACATCCTGCCCAGGTGGGAGAGGCTCATCCAAAGCTGAAAGAGATTTTCATAGGAAGCCACCGTGACATGTGCCATCCCAGGGCAGCATTCCAGTTCGTGGAACATAATGGCACTGACTCAAGTCATCGGGGTCCGGATAAAAACTCTGTATCCTGCAGAAAATGGGCCAAAAGATAAGGCGGTGAAAATACTGAACACCACGTTTGGAATTTCTTTTCACAAGGAAATGCAACTTCTGTGGACCAACCCCCAGCACAAACAAGACGGGAAAATTTGGACCCTGAATCACTTTGTTCCAGTCTTCAGTGAAGACACGGATGATGGTGTCATGGAAGATACGGATGATGGAGTCAGGGAAGACACAGATGATGGAGTCAGGGAAGTCACGGATGATGGAGTCATGGAAGACAAGGATGATGGAGTCATATGGAAGACACGGATGATGGAGTCAGGGAAGACACGGATGATGGAGTCAGGGAAGACACGGATGATGGAGTCATGGAAGACACGGATGATGGGACTATCTGCAAGGGACAAGTGCTTCCAAATGGCAAATTCTTGGATTTGGAAGACTTGATCAAGGTTCTCCAGAAAACACTAACAGATATTCCGCGAGGAAAGAAAGAAAATGTGTTTTTTGTTGTAGACAATGAGGACAACATAAACAGGCGAACCAATGGAAAACCGTCACAGTTTTGGGATGATAGAGGATCATGGGGTAGCGGTCCCTCCAACAAATCCCTTTTCGTGAAGAAAAGCATGAAAAAGGTTGTGCTTAAAGAGGGAAAATACTGCTTTGACAAGAGACAACCAGGGCACAAAAATAAACGCTGCTACATCCCTCTCGAGCCACAGCCTGACTCTGGAGTATACTGATCCACTGTCGATATTATACCAACCATACAGATAATGCACTTATTCTGCAGAGTCTACGGTACTTGGCATCGACAAAACCTTCAATTTGTCAAATGTCCACGTAACAGTGACAACGTTCAAAAACTTATCACTGAAGAGGCGCACCACAACATCCACTGTTCATTGGCCCGTAGCGGTCCCTCCAACAAATCCCTTTTCGTGAAGAAAAGCATGAAAAAGGTTGTGCTTAAAGAGGGAAAATACTGCTTTGACAAGAGACAACCAGGGCACAAAATTAAACGCTGCTACATCCCTCTCGAGCCACAGCCTGACTCTGGAGAGATACTGATCCTCTGTCGATATTATACCAACCATACAGATAATGCACAATACCAGAAGCGAGTGTCTTGGCTTGAAAGTGAACAGGCAGTACATTCTGCATGTTATGAATACTTGGGAAAGTGTCCCCCTCTCAAGCCACATCGAAGGACAACGACTGGCAATCCAGGCAGCTACGTCAGACTTAAAGCTAAGGTGATGGAGCAGATAAAGAATGACGTAAAGGAGAATGGACCAACAAACATCTACAATTCATTTGACATGATGGATGGACCTAGAAATGTAAGGCAGGTCCATAATGCCAAGCAGAGGTCACTGAAGGCTGATCAGGGCCGGCCCAGCACACAAAGCAAATTTTGCAGATCAAATAACAGGGGTAGAAGGACTTCAGCGGACTACACCGTTCGTGAAGCAAGTAGTACACCAGCCCAAGAAGGTGCCCTGTGTCATCCTCTACACTGATGAGCCGATAGATGACATCAAACGGTTTTGCTGCCCACCTTATTCTGCAGAGTCTACGGTACTTGGCATTGACAAAACCTTCAATTTGTCAAATGTCCACGTAACAGTGACAACGTTCACTGAAGAGGCGCACCACAGGAGCACATCCGCTGTTCATTGGCCCGTTGTTGCTACATAGCAACTCAGATGTTGACACGTTCTTCTTGTTTCTTCACCACATTGCTGGAAAGCTGTACGACGCCACCACATCTCCAACATCTTTGGAAGTGATGAAGAAGCGGCACTCACCAAAGCAATTGCCAGAGCATTTCTGAACAGCATGAGGATGTCGTGCACACTGTCCTAGCAGACAGAGAGGGAATACCATGCTGGCAACGAAACGAAATTGTAAAGAAGGTGTTTGGCCATCACGGTCTCGTGTAAACTGCTTCAGACCACATAGATTTCTCAGACAACATGCATTTCATGGCTGAGGGCATGTCTGATGAAACCAGACGGTACCTGCTGAAGATTGTGTTGCCCCCGCTGATGCAGAATCTCCAAGCGCTACAACCCCCTGGACTCCATCGACGAGACAACAAATGGACAAACAACAACTCTGAAAGCATAAACCACGTGCTTAAACAAGCGATCTCTTGGAAATCGTTGAAGCTTGTGGATCTGATTGAAAAGCTTCAGGGTGTGGTCAAAGCCCAGTACTGCGAAGTCCAAGATGTAGACGTTGTCCACTCCACTGATGGCACGAGGACACTGACGGAGGCAAAACACCGTGGCAAGAAACCTGGCCAAGTGAAGAGAAAGCAAGCTGCTAAGACGACCACCCCATGCAAGAAAGCCAAAAACCATTAATCAAACAAGTTGATGGTCTATGCCCACAAAAGGGTTAGAGGGATAGTTGACTAGCTGCCACTACTGTCTACTAGTACTGATGGTTATTCTAAATAATCATTATTGTGTATAGGTTTGATAACACTTTTTTGAGTTTTCAGGTTTTTGATCTGCAATCAGTTATGATTGAAGGGGACCAACTAATATTCCTTTTTTTTTTGGACAATGTTTTTGTACATTTTTTTATGATTCATATTAATCCCTGTATCGTTTCCCAAAGTTTGTGGATGATTACTATTGTACATTTTTTGATAATAGTTTGCTTATTAATATTACTAGAATGACCCTTCTGTACATATTGATAGGCCAACTTCTACTTAAACTCCTTATGTTGATAATTATTCTTGTGTGCATACTTTTTTTGGTTTTTGGTTTTTGGTTTTTTTGTTATTTAATTATTATTTTTGTGTGGGTTTTTGTTTGTTTTATGATGCAGATAATGAAGTGCATTTTTTCCTTGTATATAATTATGATAGGCCTACTTCTACTTGTTTGTATGGAGTCAATGCTGACTTCTGGTTCCTCACGCTGTGCTACGAGAGCAGTCAGCATCGCTATGCTTGCTAACAATAAATAATGTGCATATTTTTTCATGCATTACAAAACATTTCTGGTGATTTTTTTTCTTTTTGTAAAATTGATAGGCCTACTCTCCTTGATAAAATGTAATTTACATTGATAAATCTCGTATTGTCATTGATAAATTTAATATTGATAGAAAATCTGATATTGTCCACTACGACTACCAATATTTTTCTTATAGTGATGATGATAGTAATTAACAATTTGCACCTTTTTTAGGACGAAATTCATTCGTTTATGATATGCCAAATTCTGCTAAATAGTGCTATCGGCATACTACCACTACATTATGATGTGCATATTTTATAAAGAAAAGTCAATAAACCAGTGTTTCTTACTTTTTATTGTGAATTCATGTGGTGCCCAACACACAGACACACTCACACACACAGAGACAGGCACACTCACACACAGAGACAGACACACACACTCAGACAATAAAGGCTAAAGTGCGATTAAGTGGGTTTCGTGGAGTTCTGCGGAGTTTCGCGGTAAATAGTTACCGCATTTTTACGTCAGAAGAAGACACGCATCTAGACGTACCATACCATCAACTAATTAGGGTTTTCAACGCACAGACGATTTAGTAATCACCCATCATCATACCCCCTTCTAGACCTACCGATAATTTGCTGATCTCAAAGATTAGCTGTCTAAATTCATGACAATTTTTCCATCGAATTATCTTGAAGTACATTAATTCCTGAAACGTAGGTCCATGTAAAAAAGAAATCATTATTAATTTCAGTGTTTAGCTCCATTTATTGATGAAACTATCCAAAGATTGGTTAAATCTGTATAAATAAGGTATGGATCTAATCGGGGAAATTCGCCACAACCGTCGGGGAAATTCGCCGTCATCTATAACACTAGCATTCGGAGGCTGCTTGAAACAATGCCATCTTGATCTTGTGATCAGAAACCTTCAGACTGGTGCTTCCAACAGAGTGGACAAATACTTTGCTGAAATGAAGCATCTGATAATACGGTTGAATTTACGAGAGAAGACTTAACAAATTGGAATTGCGATGAGACTAGGCTACAGTTTTCCTCATTTTCCCCATAAAAAAAACATTTTCGTTACACAAATTTAATTGAAATAATGAAAGAGAAAAAAAAGGAGACCCCAATAAAACAAAACTAAACATTTGCGATGAGTAAAACCGCCAGGCGACGAATTTCCCCGACAGCCGTGGCAGATTTCCCCGAATGTGGAGACACAACTAAAACAACGATACTAAATAGATATGAAACTTCAGGAAACCAAATCTACATTAGAATAGCGTATAATTGGTTGATGAAGGTTGTCGAGTTGTTTTGTGTTGTAGCATTCTTGTCTATCAAAGAGCACGGTTGAACAAATACAAATCGGTCTCAAAGTGGCGCATTTCCCAGACTCTACTATATGTTATCCTAATAAGTGACAGGCTATAGACATAGTTCAAATACAGGTCTAGAGAGAGTGCTAAGTTTAATGCTTATTTTATCTTGAACATACTGTATTTCATTCTTTCAATTTGTTGTGCGTTCTCTCTTCAGCAATATGATGAGCAAGAAGCTTTATACACCAGCATCTCTTGGAAATATTTGCTGCCAAGCAATAAGTGAGAATGCGACTCAACTCTCTTCACGATTGTTTGTTGGTATGTTTATTTGATTTTTTTAAGGCAATAGAAATTTCATAAAATTTATTTTGTTTAGATTAAACATAATATCCACGAAGATTCTAGAAAAGTAAGAACATAGGATATTACCTCAAAAACTAATGGGCACTTCTAGTCTTTAGTTAGACTTTCAAGTAAGAGATACAGATACCTTTACTTGCTTACACCTTTTAAAGTTTTAAGGTTCTTAGATTGTACAGTACCTAGGATGAATGTTTACTTTTATTTCAAATGAATCCTCCACTGCAGCCTACTGAGCTTGTGAGAACACATTATTCTGAAAGTCAAAATCATAATTCACGTAAACGGTGAAGAAAGATCCATCGTGTACAATATATTTTATAATAAATTACACACACATACATACAGACACACAGACAAACGTATGCTCCCCCTGTTGAGTGAACTGTAGAAAACTCATTATGAATCCAATCTTTTCCTTACTTGGCTTAGAGTTGTGAATGATTTACTCGGACTACAGACAGAGAGATCTTGTCAGACTGATAGCGATAGTACAGGCTAGCTTTACTGAAAGAGAATTTATGATTTGACTACTGGGGGATTATTAATGTAAAGTCTCTACAAGTATGTGAGTATGGACTATAAATCTAATTATTAACATGAATGATAGTTGTGATGCATTTTGATGGTTTTGGGTAGATGAATCTGTATCTTTCCTCTTTCAGACCTAAATCGTCCGTGTTTGATGGAGTTAGCTCCTAGACTCTCTTTCCGGGATTTGATGTGTTTTGGGCCATCTTTGGAAGTTTCAGGTTTGTACTGATCAATTACCTTTATTATTTCGATTTGTGATAGTAAAGCATCAAGTATTCAATTTGACTTAAAGAGTGATACAACAAATTACTTTCATTCATTTCAACACACATGTTCATAAAAAAACATATTTTGATTTCTGTATTGAGTTTTTCCAATGCTTATTGAGATATTATCAATGTTAAGTGCAGTGAACGATACTGCTTCTCTGCGTAACTACATATTGCACACTAGACCAGATATTTATAGTAATTTTGCCCAGGCAGAAGCCTTTTGGCCTTGGCCTGCTCTTTTCGTTTTCCACTGCCAACAGTTTATGCGCACAATTTGTATACAGGACCTCATAATTTATCGGCCATCTCCAATAGGACTGGGTGTTCGATCTCACACTACACCAGTTGGCATTGAACCCGCAACCTTTTGGCTCAGAGGCAAACACCAAACTTGTCGACCATATTTCTTTGCTTACGAGTGTCAAACTTTTAATGGATGCCTTCATATTCACCTTGATAGTTCATTACTAAAGCTTGTGTTGATGTTATCAATAGCTGTATATGATATTCTCTACATTATTAGTGGCCGTCTCCTATTCTCCCCATGTTTCCTATCAAACTCTTCATTCATTTATACTTGGATAATAACAGACAGTTGCAAATGAAATGATTTAGGCAAATAGCTTGAAGAATAAAGAAACCAAAGTAGCTCATCAAGCAGCGAGTTACGCTGTGTAAACTGGTAAAACTTCCTTCGGGTTGACGACGCCAACCTAGATGAACGTAGTAATGAGAGCACGTAGACGCCAACCAATGGATAATTCAAGAACATTTAAAAACTTTTTGTTATAGACATCAGGGGTGTAAATCTTTTAGATTTTCTCTTGATTTCAGATTTTTTAAACTTATCCAAGTGGACTTAAAAAGCCATTAGTTTTAGTTTCTACATTTTATTATCATTGGGATTCAGATTTCTTCCCATGGGTGGTGTCCGGAGCTCCTCAATGGAGAGGATGCAAGAATAGCTCAACGTAATTCTAGCGTGTTGTAAGAGGCCACTAAACTTAAATAGTAAGGAAATTTTATTGTCTTTCCAGGCATCGACTTGCGTCATCTGGTTAAGACCATGCAGTATTCCTGCCTTTATGATATGGGGTTGTATCCAATGAAATCGACGACGTTGCCTCATTTGAGACGGGTCACATCAGATGATAGCTGGGACAACATACTCAGTCGACTTTTGCACAGAAAACTTATCATCCCTTTGGTCGAAGCACATGGAGCAGTACTCAGAACTGGCAAGACAATAGACGGTTTGTGATGATTTACTATACACTCCCTCGTGGCACAGTTTGATGTATTTTAGATTATACTTAACTGAGAGATCAAGATCATTTATGAATAGACTTCTTTTGAAATAATACAAGGCTTAGAGTAGGCATCTTAGTGAATAGTATATCAAATTGGGCAAACTTTTAGCCCCTATGTTTTCAATTTTCACAGGATAACAAAACAAATCTTCAATATTTGAGGTTCAATTAAATTAAAGTGCTTAGACGGTTAATGTGTTAAAGAAATCATGCCATGTGCTTTTAATTCAGTAAAACATTTAACATTAATACACTACCGTCAGAGCAAATCAAGTTTTAAAAAATGTAATCACTAATGCACGTAATGAAATGTTTGATAACATTAAATTTCAATGAGAAAAACAAATTTTATAAGCACAAGTCTTCACAGCCTGCAGTGTAGGTTCTCTCATTTTTACATCTAAATGAGAGACATCTGTAAGTAGGCCACATAAAAAGTTGTTTGGTTAGCAGCTGAGTAATGCGTCCAGCGATTGCTCATAGCACCTGCTTACCGTAGTTCCTGATCCATAGTATTTCCCAGCTCTGTGTTTGGTCAAAGGTGGCTATTGGGGCATCTACCTCATTCACCATTTAAGACTGAGCATGGAACCGGGTGCTGACACTGCGAAAGCAGCTAGAAGTAGAAGAGGTGTTGGCTAAGAAAACAAAGCTGTAGTATAAAACTCAATAATACATTTAATTTATTCGTTTCTATTCTCTCACACTTGGACACCTGAATAAGAAAGAAAAAAAATCATATTTCATCACACTGTAATTTTTAAACAATTATAAAAGTTTTTTATGGGTGATTATTTTTATTTTTCAGATCTGGATGATATTGCCCTCAAACATGAAGACTTACAAAATCTTTTCCTTCCTCGACATAAACTGTTGGGCAATTCAAACCAAGAAGTCGATAGATTTGAGAATGTATCACATAAAGACATAATTGACTTTTGTGCTGTGGTGGCGCATAAAATTTTCTTTGTTCTGGTGGATTTAAATTTCTGTGAATTCATTTCGAATCCATTGTGCAGCGGCATACTCACAGGTTTATGCCAATCTCTGAAAAGCATATCTGTTTTGAGTAGAAGTAGTGAACAGATGGTGGATTTTTTGAATAATCTCAGAGCTCATGCCAAAAATCTGGATAGAGTCTGTCTGTACGGTTTGAGAAGCTCGGACTTGAAATGTTTGGACGAAATAATGTCAACTGTCAGTGGAGTTGTCGGCTTCTATGAGACAGATATCGGTGTGAAGGAGGAGAGTAGAATCAAGGTGAAATATTACAGTTACGAAGAGGAAGATAAAGTTGGAAATGATAGATTGGAAGCATTCAGGCTGGCGAAATGTCGAGAGAGTTGGTCTGCCGAAAAATGGAGGTAAGTGATTGTTTTATTCTTTTCGTTGTTATTTTTCTGCTTAGATAGACAGTTTGAAATGACATATATGGACTTTTGTTTTGTTAAAGGATCGTTTTGGTCACTATTTAGATTTCTTTTGAGATCCCATTTATTGCTCAATTTCGTTATAGCACTCTGTGTTTGTTTCCGACATGGACAATCCTGATCCACTCCATGAATAGTTACTTTGTATAAATATTTTCTTTCCTATCTTATGCATTATAACATAAACATGATGTACCTTATGCTTTTAACGATTTTGTACTTGTTCATTTGATTCATTTCCTTCTATTACAGTCAGATTGAAGGGGGTGTTAGCACTGTGAAACCAGTCCCGACCAAACAGAATTCAAATAACACAACGGGGTAAGTGTGTGTAAGGTAAAAACCACCATAAATAATAAATGGTCAGTTTTGATGATAATTTCAGTTATTTTATTTATTTTGAGACATTTTATTGTTTTTTAAATTTCAAAATGTTTGCTTTTAATTTTATTGTACTTTTTCCCCCTGATGCGCACTGTATCTATCATAAATCTGGTAATTATTATTACAGAGAATAATTGATGAAATTTTTTTTTTTTTAGATTTTCAAATTGTACACTGATAGTGAGAGATTGTGCATTATTCTTCATGTTTTGTGTGATCTTTAAGGGAAGCCGATTTGATGGATGATGTCTTACTGGCCGAATTGCAACCTCTGCCCTGTAAAGAGTGAGTAAAATATCAAACTTTCTTTTCCATTTAACTTTTTTTTTTGCCAACCCCTTTGTACTAGGGATTTTGGGTCATTTTCAAAAATTCATAATTAAATCTCTATCATAGCTAGAAGCATGCCATTTTGTGTACATATAGTTCGAATCAAGCTCTATCCAATGAGCTGTATTTAGGACCTCTCGTCAAAATTGTGTTTTCTGTATCCCCTTTTGAAATTACCATGTTTCCATGGTTTTCGTTTAAAAAATTAGATAACACATTCATACCATATGACACCACAAACAGCAACAAATATCATGTAGGACGGTCTAGTTAGATAAAATGAGACAAGAAAAGGGTAAAGTTTGAATGAATAATTGTATTGAACAAAGAAACGAATTTAAAAAGCAAAGCAAATAACAACTTTGGCTTGATAATCAGTTAATCCATTCGCGGAAAATAGAAAAGATTGGCCTTGATGACTCTTCGAAAACCTCGGTGTTTTCGCATTCCTGTGAAGTGTTGGTATACACTTTTTCTATATACAGTAACTAAGAAACCAAGCTACCGAGCCGTACATCAGGTATTCAAAATTATAAATTCTTATTCGCACTAGATTACCGGAAAGTTCCGACCGACGATGTTCGGTCATAGGGCGAGGCGGTAATGGCGGCGTGACCGAACATGTTCGGTCATAGGGCCGGGTGAGTTAAGGGCCAGCTTTTGTTGTATGCTTGATGTACCTGGTTTCATTTATTTTGAAAACAGTAACAGGTATTAAACTAAAAGGAATATCAATAATCAATTAATGACCATATGTCTGATGAAGAAACTACCTTAATTTTAACAAATATTTGTTGTTATCTGTTTGGATGCCATTGTGGTGTAGAAGTGAATGATTTGTCTATCGCCCGGGTGCCCATGCCTTTCCTTTATTCTGCCCATTCTGTGTTAAAAAAGGCGTAAATCCTTAAACTTTGAAGGTAATTTTTGAATTGGTTGTTTTCAGGGACAGTACGACTGGCGTGTCCAGCTTTGCATTCAAGGCGTCCAACCTGGTGTCCACCGATATCTATATCCAAGTGTTGGACCATCACTTCAAGCACTGGCAGGCCCTCACTCACCTCGAATTTGGAGGTAACATTCGCCTTACATGCGCCATAACGCAGAGGTTTTTCGTATTTGTTTGATCGAGGGAGGGGTTTCCCAATTTATTTAAAGCTTGCAAAGGACGAAAACTGCATTGAAAGTAAATGAATATGTATAACATAGACCTTTGAGGCTGCTTGAATTAAATATTCTTACCAGTCATCAAAAGGTAGCAGAAAGAAAAGTTTGAAGTTTGTATTGAATTTTCATTTTTGTTATTATACATAATTTTGTTTGTCTCTATAGCGCCTGGTCTTGGAAAGAGGATGTCAGACAGTCTGTGTGTTCTCATCGAGCGATCTTCTTTCAAGTCCCTGACAATAACTGGACCTGAAACCAGCTATACTGTTTTGGAAGACATTTTGGTTTGCATCGCTACTACCAGGTATGGCACGTGTATCTCTATCAAATCTGTATTATCTGTATCTGTTGCTCTAAAGGGGATCATTATTTAGCATTAATCTGCATTGATTTAATTGTGTTTATGAATCAAATTGACAATACCGTATGTCAGTGGTTTGGCTAACTCATTGACATTTTTAGACATATTTGGCCGGCAGTCAGGGTTAGCGCTGATGAGTGACAATAACAATTTGGTGGGTAGAATGCTAGTATAACTCAGGTTTGTCGTTTTAAAAGATTGTTGTATTTTAAACACTTTTCCATCACATGCCCCAAACAGTGATTTCCCTTCACGTTATTTGCTTTTAATCATCAAAACCGGGGTCAAGATGGTATTAGAAAGATGTTGAATTCATTGGGAAGTTAACTCTAGTTACTAGACAAGTACATAAAATTAAGATAATCAACAGATTTAGCGTGTTTTAAATAATAAAGTCAAATTGCGATGAAATGTGACATACTTGGCATGCGATGCCTCCTGAAGACTTAGATCGATAGTAACATTTTAAAAAGAAAAAGTGACTAAACAATTTACAATAATATCACTTGACTCAGAATGGAAACATGATGATATAACGGAGGAACTGCTTATGTTCTGCAGGATGTAACTCGCGTTACATCCATCGCCTGTGTCGCAATAATGTGACGATTGACGACTAAGTACTTAATATTCTCCTTTTTTTTCTCCCACAGAAAACGCATACCACTAGATGAATTCATGTTGGTGGACTTACAGCAGTCTGTCAGCGTAGTGGATGATTTAAAACAGTACATGGTATCGGGCAGAAGTAAGTTGTTAGTGTGATTTACATACTATGTCAGATCTTGCTTTGAAGCCAACAGTGGTGTCACCCATTCCGCCCTTTAGGGATAGTCAAACACCGATTCCCCAGGCCTGAACAAAGGGATGTAACTCCTCATTTAATTGGGTCTATTGCTGCGATGCATTTCATTAAAAAATAAAACTATGACAGTTTTAATGAAGACGCTAACAAGAGATAGGATCATTTCTTTCCCGACTCCACGTGAAATTATTTATCAGAAAGATAATCAGAATTGTAAAAGACTATACATGAGACACATGGACTTCTGCGAAAGAAGAAAATCTGAAATATCTGTCATAAATCTATTTCAAACTATCTAATCAAGTATGGTATGGTTACTAGTGGCACTCCTTCTAAAAAGAGAAATATCATAGAATGGTGTTAGATTAAACAGTTTTTGATAATCATTTCTATTCATTGTGGATGCAGTGATAATCAGTGATATAAATATGTTGTTTTTATTCTTCTGTACCAGGTGGGAACGAGACGCAGGATTACATTGATCAATTCAGCTCTGACAGGCTTGCCAGACAAGGAAGTAAGATTGAAGACAAACAATTTGTCATTCATATTAAAATTATGATATTAGTGTTTAGCCCGTTCAAGAAAGAAATATTCATAGATATATATTTGTGCATTATTTCCCAGGTAGTTTATAGTCAGTCTGTGATATGACTTAAATATACGTCTCTGTCATTTCTTTTTAATTATATGCTTGCGTAAATTTGTCCCAACTATTTACAAGCATGTGCAATCCATGCAAATAATTTTTTTCTTTTCAAAGCATAAAGACTAAGTGTGGAAAATGCAGCCATGATTTTAAGAAATAAGTGTGATTCTGAACATTTCAAGGCACTGAAGGTGAATGAATACCTTTGGTTTGAATTTCATTCAATGTAAAATTTTGTAAAATTTCAGCAAATTATGAAGAAATGAATAAGATTAATATCGTTTTGTTTTATTTCTTTGAAGACTTCAAAGGATGCAAACTGTTTGAACTGTCAGGCTGTAATCTGGACGCACCGACACAGTGCCTGATGAGTCAGTACCTGCTGGGAGACGAGGCCGTGGAAGAGCTTTACCTCAGCAACACTTTTAACAGATTCTTTATGAAAACAACACTGGAGGCATTATCGGAACGTAGTAAGTAGAGTCTCATGATGTTGTGTGATTTTAAGTTAGATTAATCTTTTTCCTGATACAGAGAAGTAGAAGAGGTAAATAATAATAAGAATGATGCTAATTCATCCTTTGTGTAAGATTGTTTTTCTCAAAATATGTGTGTTCCTAATTGTCTTACGATTTTGAAAATATAGCATAACAACATACAGTCAAAACTCTTTATGAAAACCACCAACTATCGTGGACCAAATTGGACATCATCGAGAAAACATAAGCGATGGGGAGAGTTCTTAAACTGAAACAAGTCGTTGATGCCCAAGCAGGCACATGTCTTAGAGCAGAGCTTGGAATTTAATCGATGATAAGATACAATGAGCATGGGTGAGAAAGAAATGATTTACAGTCCGAAAATGGATAGGTCACCAATTGAAGCCGAAATGCATTTCGTCAGTGAGAAATAAGCTGCTTGTAGACAAAGAGAACGACACAATTGAGGAAAAATGTGAGGGGGGTCGATAAGTGGTCGTTTTGAGAGTGTCGACTGTTTGTACAATGATAATGACATAACTTCTAAAACCACGAATCTTGCTAGCATGTATTCTGATGAAAGTCTTCTTATCTATTACAGCTCGCCGCATAACCAACTTTATTTTGCAAGAGTGTTGCCTCAGTAGTCTCGGAGACTTCAAAGCCCTGACCCTTTTCTTGGAGGCTAACCGAACCACTTTGAAATCTCTCGGCTTGAAGACCTCTTTCTGCTTCCCAGACACGGACAGTTTTATGAGTAAGTCCGTAGTACCACGACATGTATTTCTTAAGTTATTATTCAACACCTATTTCAACACTTTTATTTTAGTTTGTTACGCAGGTGGTGGCACATCTGTCTTATAGTCCATCTGTGATAGGACACTTACCTCAGTCTGGGTTTGAACTCCCATTATCCACTTAACCAACACAGGGGTCCCATTCTGACCTAAGGAGATTGGGCTTGCCCCTGTTTAATCCTCAGGCTCCCGTATCCCCTGCCATTGCCTTTTATAATCCATGTCCGTAAAGCCGGCTCGTCACCTGCTTTTCCGATGTTTTATAATCAAAATGACCTCCAATTTCATCAAGTTTTTATTAAATTGAGAGGTTATTAATGCAATTTATGAAAATTATGTGGGTAATATGGTTTTTAACGATAATCAAGAATCAAAATGAGAATAAAGTAGTCGGAGTGGAGTGATGATGAAGAAGATAAATATTTAGATTTAGGGAAGGGATGTGTAGAACGATCCTGAAAGGGAAGCGGGAGGTGAAATTGATCTTCATTTTATTATTTCGATGGATAGAGCCTGTGAAATTTTGAGATGGTGGGATATGAAGTTAAAGTTCAATCATTTCCCTGCACAGAAACATTATTGCAGGTGATTGGCTTTTAGAATATTTGAGAAATTGAAGATTTAGTAATGTAAGTGGGAGTATGCTGATGAGTTATTTCCCTTTGTGTGGGACTGGATTGATGTGAAAGTTTGGATCTAAGGGTTGAACGGAGGTATTTTTTTCTCTCCTTCTCTGTGCCCTAGTAAACACAGATAAGACGGCAGATTTAACTTGAAAATGTTCATACTGAATAGTATCTTGAATACCAAAGCAATCCAAAGGAATTTTGAATGTTTTTGAAGATGAATTAATTGATTTACGTAAATCCCATTTTATTCCTTCTCTAGCTCTCGTCAAGGGGATTGTGGCATGCACTGGTCTCACGTCTCTTGACATGTCAAGCCCGTCACTAGGTGAATATTGGTTTTCTCTTTATTGACCTTGCGTCTTCCGTAGTATTGATTTTGTCTCTTAAATCATACAGTGGTCTTTCTATTGTTTTTGTTTTGCTTTTCTGAGGATATATTATGTGAAAAATAGGTGAACAATGTTCAAATTTGTGTTCAATTAACTGTTTTCAAGTTTTCAGTGCTACTCTCTCTATTTGAGCTTGTAGTAAATAGTAGTGGACAGAAATGTTGGACATTTAGGGGTTAATGAAGGGGGTGGCAAAAACGCCATCTTGAAGGATATGATAATATTTTCAACCTTTTATCTATGCTCATGAAATAAAATGTTAACAACATTGTACGAATTAAAGGAATGAATCTTCACCATGGCCACTTTTTTTTTGTGGTAAAGTCTAACTAGGACTATTGTCAACTGGCTGGGTTGTTTTCTTTTTTGATTAAGTTGATATTACCCTTGATTCTATTTCTGTATTAAAGACTGATGTTTTTAGATTGCGCTGAAATTGATTTCAATTCCCTTTTTTCATTATCTCCAGCCCCTAATGTTGTCACCTTTATTCATCTGATATCCGATGTTCTCATCCAGTTGAGAGAATTCTCCTTTCGGTGAGTAAAGTATTACAATATATTTGTTGCCCATATTTCCAAAGAAATAGAAGTTATCTTTATTGTCGGTTTTGTTTTTTAAATCGTGTCGTCTCTCCTACTTCCTATCTTTAATCTAAAATGTTTGTCTTCCTTCTGTCATTATACCCTAAAGTGCGCTGATCTTCTCTCTTTACATCAATACTCATCATAGACACAGTCATTACCACCGTGGCGATGGTTGGTTGGCTTTTCATGTTTAGAAATAAGTAAAATTAGACTACAGAAAGTTCAAGATGTTTTCGTAAATTTACCTCTTTTTTTGCTTTTGACTTTAAGACCATTTTGATTTTAGTTCATGTATTTTTACACCATCTTGATATTGGTTCATTAATTCTTTTATTCTCCTTTTTAACCCAGAAAAAGCTCACTTGAGAAAAAGCACATTTTGGAAATCCTCCACTATCTGGCCGACCACGCCCCGTCAGACAGACCGATGTTTGACTTCCTGGATCTCAGTGGCAACCAGTTTGTCACAGCGGATGCCGAGGTCCCAGGCATCGGAGAGGCCGTGGCACGGATTACCCGTCGGCTGGTGTGTGATGATAAGGCTTATTCAATCTAGTCAAGCTTATTCAATCTAGTCTACTACGCAATTGGCAGCTATTTATAAAAATCTAGAAGTCTTTCAAAATTTATATATCTCAATATCGTCAAATTATTTGGCGAGGGGGTTGCAAGTCTTTCAGATTTTTCTGTACAGTCATTTTTTTATTATATTCCATTTGTGCCTTTTTCCATTCATCAATCAGCATTTAGTTATTGTTTTGAAGTTTATAGATATTATGACAAAGATAATATATCAGCTTGAACAAAGTATTTTATGTATGTCCAAATCTGTCTTTATATCTTAGCTTATTATCAAAATAAGCAGGGTTTTTATTTTTTAATACCTAGATATCTGAATGAAATCATGTACAGTGCAGTCTACTTAAGAAGTCTATGGGACGAACGACTGAGTTTATCTCAAGCAATGTTTTTTGTAACTGATTTGAAAAGAAAGTGTGTTTAATTGACAAAATTGAATGATAGGGACAGTGAAAGCAACAAAGATTAGTTCAGCACTGATTGCCATAACCAGAGTGATGAACCGGAAAAACAGTTATTTCATCAAACTTAATAGAATGGTTGCACACGCAGCATGTGTTTTCTGTTTGAAATAGCCCTTATGCAAGCTGACATACAACATTTATGATCAGACATGCTTAATGTTATTGGTGTAATGTGCCGAGCACATTTTTGTTGGTAACATAGTTTTCTTCTTCAATAAATATATATTTTTTAATCGAATTCAATTCTGAGCCTTACAGAATGTTTAGTTGAATTCTCTTTTTCCTTCCATTCAGAATTCATTTACATGCACTAATTCCTTTCCCCGACTCGCCATAGCTGTGCAATTAATAGATTCATAAAGAGATCAAGAATCGAATATAATGACATGGTCTAAATAGGTATATTGAAATGCATTCATCCAAAAAACAAACCCATCTTTCCCAGACATTTTGTGTTATCCATATTGGAATATGTTTTTTTTACTTTGTCATTGTCTCGTGATATGGAAATCTCAGGGCCTTTGGTTAAGATTGAATCTCAGGACATTTGTTGAACCCTTTCATTGCCACGCAAATTTCATTAAAATGGTTTCCAATTGCCACCGTTTTTAGAGTACTTTCAGAAAACTAACTTCATTCATTGAGAAAAAAAGACTGAAGAGGGCTAGATTGATAACATTTTCTGGTTAGATAGAGGATAGAATGTACTACACTAGCTACATCCTCGACAAAGTCCGAATCAAGGTGTCTTCTTATAGATGCGTTAGCATTAAAATCTTATGTTGACAAGTAATAACAAATTTTATTGCTAGAAACTTAAGTCAAGATATTGAAGTGAAAAGAATTCACCGGATGAAGAACTGGCTATGGAATCGAGGGAGGTTACTTTCAATAATCGGTATCACCGTACTATTTTTTATTCATTTAGTGCGCTATGTAAGGATACGTACGACTACAGTCGTTGGTAGTCATAGGTGGCAATTGGAAAACACATCGGAAGTTACGACTACAGTCGTCGGTGGCAATGAAAGGGTGAAGATTGAATCTCAGGGTATTTATGGTTTCATAATCTGGACATTTTAATAGCAATTACCAAAGCATCGTACCTACTTCATGGGCCTGGTGTAGGTCTTCCCATTGTTACCTACTATAGATGAATGCATTGTTACCTACTATAAATGAATGAGAGGCAATATAAAGGCAATAGTAAATTTTGTGTGGCTATCGTTTGTGAATAGTGCTAGGCGTCCAGTGTATTGCTCACCGCACAATTCAAATACATCATAAATAGATTTTTGGATGTGCTAGTATGATGTTGATGATATTCTATGTTATCTATGTACTTAGTCTATTTTATATTTGTATATGTTATATATGTGTTAATCGGGCACAGTGGGCTAATCACCTGCTAGCCGTAGTTCCTGATTCATAGTATTTCCCAGTTCTGTGTTATGTCAAAGGTGGTTTATTGGGGTATCTACCTCATTC
>JAULCB010189575.1:0-15817 GCA_032358575.1 Dendronotus rufus
TCAACGGCACAATACATTGGCGTAGATACAGTCGGCATCTGACTGTTTTGCCAATTACAAAGACAAGACAAGACAAGCTCCTACTAATAATTATCCACTGCCTTATACCGCGTTAGCAGTGTCGACACTGAGCCCATTTACATCTAAATGAGAGCAACACTAAATAGGCGACATAAGAATGTGTTTGGTTAGTAGCTGAGTAATGCGTCCAGTGTATTACTCATAGCGCCATTCAAGGACGGACACAGTTGACTGATCACCTGCTTGCTGTAGTTCCTGATCAATTGTATCTCCCAGCTCTGTGTTTGAATAGAACATTTGAAAGAAAACCAGAGTCCATTTAACGTGAACATTAGCTACTGTCTTTGGCTACACACAACATGAAATCATTTAGTAACATTCAAAGTCAAGCAAGTTGAATCTAGTTTAGAACGTAAAAGTTCTTTATTGTTTCTCCCTCCTTGCGGTTTGAAATTTCATCTTCTGATTGTTATCGAAAGATGAAACTGGTTTTGAAGTATCGGTTTTCTTAATTTGTGACACGATATCTTTTGTACACGCAAACTCCACTTGACCAGAGATGATAGCTATTATTTGACTCTATATTTAATTTAATGCGAAATACATACTATACGAAGAGGGTAGTAGATTTTAAAGAAGCGAATGCGAGCGTCCATAGTTTCACTTCCGGAATTTAAAAGGTGTTCCTGTCAAGACGAAACTTGTTGTGGTTATTCATTGTTATTGAATAGTGAATGTAAACAAATTGTTTCTTTTAGTTTAGTCTGGGGCAGTTTGTAAAGGCCATTTAAGTTGAGATAGTTCTGGTCTGTGTTGCTGGCATCATCATGTCGACAGGAGATTTGAAGAATAATATCAAGAAGTTACAAACTCAGATTAAAGCAGTGAAATACACCGGCAAATTGGACTTGGAGGAGTGAGTATTAAATGTTGTTTTCTCATCTAGTATTAGGAACACAATTTTCTTGATGAAATTTATCAACTTATTTGAATAGTTATAATATTTAAAGATAAACTGCATCAAGAGGCAATCATTTCAATCTGAAAATACAGTGAGATCTTCTTACCTCTGCCTCCCATCTTTCGGGCCAATGCAAAGTCGGTGGTATAACAAGAGTAAACACTTTAGGGTATATTTCTATATTAATATAATAAAGCATGTATTTGATCTTTGCAAAAAACCTGGTGGCAAGCGAGAATGGCTGAATAACATAGTTTCACTGTACAAATAATATTCTGTACCACGTTACAAACTGGATAAGTTTTTAAAATGATTTGAATTTTTCAGGATTAAGGATGGATCTCCAACTGCACTCCTGCCCCTCTACCACTACGTCTTCACATCTTACAGCCATAAGTTGAACAAAGATATTGCTAACTCCAATAATGAGCTCTATGGAAAATCAGATTTGAGGTTCATTGAAGCCATTTACAAGGTAACTAACTGTCCGGTGTTACAATTTTTCACTAATCATCACCAGCTATTCCTAAATTTCTTTTTATGGTGACAGTGGACAGTACAGATCTGTTTGATATGATTGATACTTTTCTTGTCAACCATTTGTAACATGGTTGCTTAGGGGTTGTTGTTTTTTGCTGTCTCAAATTGTGCGAGTCAATTTTAGTTTTTTAACCATGTCAAAATGAACAAAGGAAGTCAATGGTAGGAGGAGGGTGTTCCTGTTAATTTCCTTAAATGTTTATTATCTTTTCACTCAAAAATATCATCTTTTGCTTTCTCCCAGCAATGTGTGACTTTTAAATGTGTTCTTTTCACACAAACAGACAAACAACAAATCAGGTTAATCAAACTGTACATATTATAATAGATAATCTGTTCTTTTGATCCTACTTGATATTACATTATGCCTTTTTTCAGTCTTTAAAAGTCTTTATTTCTCCCTAAAAGATTTGCATTAATATCCTCAGATTCTTCGTGATATGTTTAGCTACAAGCCTCCAGTGACAAGGGAACAATTTTTTCTCCCCGGTTTTGCTGAGAGGAAAGTAATAATGGCAACAGAGATTTTGCGTCACATTCATTCTGCTTACAATCCTCCATCAAGTGCCTCAAGCTATAAATTGGCATCGAAATTAGAAAGAAAACAACATGAAATTCACACAAAGGTAATCAACATAGATATAATATGAATATGATACTTATCAAGTGAAAACAAAGTTGAAAAATAATCTTTAATCATTTCACTTTTTTCATTTTCATGCAGATATTGTACTAGTTATGGCTTAGGATATCAAGTTTCATGAATAAACACTTTAATCTTGAAATGTCTTTTATCTGACACTGACATTATCACTTTTACAATCCACCATCCTCTCAGATTTCCAGTCAAAATGAAGATAGTTTCAAAGATTATGAATAGGTGAAAAGATTATAATCATATTGTTATCTAGTGAAAGGTGTGCAAATACTCTAAATCAGTCATTTAACAAGCCTGTTTATCTGAAAGAGTGCGCCTGATCCCAACTTTTTCTTCTGATAGATTTTCTTAGATTGGAAAATCAGACATATTGTTTATTGGTAACGAATACAACTATCATAAACATTCCGGTTATTTGTTTTAAAGTATACTTCAAAGATAATAATACTTCATTTATGCTTTTTTTCTTCTTTTTTCTATAGGTCCAGGAAAATAACCAGAATGAACACAAAGGTAAGTCTTGTTTGGGGAATTCATATTAATAATAATAAATAAATAATAATATATAGCATTTATATAGCGCATATTCATGACCAGGTCGTGCTCTGTGCGCTTTACTTGAACATGTTATAAATGGCATCTACACAAAGGCAATAAGAATATTGATATCACATAGCTACATAAAAGAAATAGGCATATCAATTAAGATATGTTTCAACAAAGTAATAATACTTTAGTTGAGATTTAAAAATGTTAGTGCAAGTGGTTGTGTGAATTAATCAAATTAGGGTAGAGATTGGATAGAACACGATTCTTGAGACCAGAGTCAAATCGCTGTTATAGCTGATACACACACACATGTGTAGGGGTACTTATAGCAATATTAACACATCTGACGATTCTGATTTTTAAAGGCAGTGTATTGGTTTTTTTCACTCCACCTTCTAAGAAATTTCTTCAGTTAATAATTTGATGCATCACTTTTCAAGCATTTTATTAACAACTGTAATTGATTTTAAAATGTTTTGATAACTTATCATTTCTTGCTGAAATAATTGTCTGTCGCTATATATCAGGATGAAACAAAAATCTTGATATTCTCCCATATTTTCTCAGAATTCTTAGCTTTTTTACAACTTGCTTTTCCTTTTATTCTGATTTTGACATTTTGTTTAGTGTGGATGACCACTCAGCAAACAATTTTCTCATCATCATATTGATATTTTATGATAATAATGATACGTTTATTTGTATAGTGCCTTTCGCCAAGGCCTCAAGCCATATGATTTCCTAATGTGTAATTATTTATACCCGCCATCCTTCTTAACCCAGCCCAATCAAAACCTAGAAAGGTCGCAGGAAAGACGAATGCTGACCTGTCCGAGGCGATAGTCTTACCGAGGTACATTTCATCCAGTCACCACGGCAGCTGGAGGGAACCAAGGACTGGGACACCCGGTAGTCACCGCTCCACTACAGACATTTCTGAAACAGGTAATATTTCTATTTCAGTGTCCATAGGAGAGGAGGTGGCCGAGTGGCTAAGGCATTGCACTGAGACCCGAATAACTCTGGTTTGAGTCCCACTTCGGTACTTTGTATATTTCCTTGGGCAAGAAACTTAACTCCTATTGCTTATCTAGCAGCGCTGCTGTGCGACTGACGCGCATGTTATTCCGATCTTTGTTCTGAATTGAACCCAAAATGACAAAAAATTTCAAATTTCTTTTTGTATTAGTATTAGGCTTTCGTCAAAAATACAATGTTTACATTTATGTATTTCATACACAATGAGAAGTGGTAATAAAATGAGCCCTTTGGGACTAACGGCAATCTTTGTTTATTTTTTTATTTATTTAAACCTGTCATCATAACATATTTTAAGTTATATATCCGATCGGACCCCCTTCGTACCCGGAGACGGGGGATACGATATTTGGAAACAAACCCTTCTTAAACGACTCGATTCGAGGCAAGATCTCTGTTTTATAGTCAGTCTCCAATTCATTTGAAACCATTCTGCCTGAGCCTGAAAAAGTTTGACTCTATTTGTCTATTTTGGATGGCAATAGATTCACTGGTCAAAAGACGAATGAGCATGAGCGACCCCTGGCAATATTTTAAGTACCTATGAACAAGTTTAGACTGAAAACAAATTTCCTGTCAAATATTTCTCCACTCTAACCTAATGATTATTATTATTATTTGTGTATTTTTCATTCGTATGGTTTCAATATTACATTGTCTAGAAGTAATAATAACAATTCATAACGACACGTTCTACCCATCCGTTGTGTTTGTCCTACAGATAGCGTCTCCCACCATGTACAACCAAAATCCCCTCCACCCACTGCCACTGTTGATGAAACCACTGACAGAACCTTGAAATTCACAGAACATATTACCAACACTCTCGCAATGCTGAACTTACAAGTGGGCAAAATCTCCAATGCGCTTCAAGTAAGGATACAAAACTTTTTGTTTTCAATTTCTTTAACAACTTTTTGTCACAGTCGCAAATTATATATATATATTAAACCGACTTCATTCTTTCCTGCTATTTTGTATATATTTCTAATTGAGTTAGGATAATTTTGTGTCAATGTGTGTGTTCATTGGCATGTGAGTGTGTGTGTGTGTGTGTGTTCATTGACATTTTGTGCGTGTTCATGGACATGGTGTGTGTGTGTTACATTTATTTTTGAATTACCATGTCTGTATTATGAAATTCTCATTGCAGAAAGTGGAGACCCGAGTTGCAGCAAAAGAGAGTCCAAGAGCTCAAGAGCCTGTATTGCAGGAAACGCCTTCCCAATCCGACAGGCTAAAAATGGACACTTTGATGTCCAAAGTCATCCTCCTGGAGAACCGAATGACTCTTTTGGACAATAAGGTCAGAGTCAGGACTCTCTAAAAAAAAACTTAATTCTAAATTGCATAATGATACAAATATGAAACATACTGATATTGATATTGATGAACCCTGAGATTCAATAAAATAATATAACGTTGATTTTTCTGTTGTGAAAGATTGTCAATGGGTTAAACCTTATAAGCATTGTGGCGGTGTTGTAACTGAAAAGACTTATGTTGATTTTGGAACATATCCAGGGAGTAGTGACAGTGATGGGAAAATATAAATGGTGATATATAAATTTCTTTGACAGTATTGTTGATGTTTTGTCGTCATTTTCAATAAAGATTGTGTACTTAGTTAATAATTTCTGTCCACTATTTACTTCCATTTCCTTAAGGTTGATGATATTCAAAATTTCTGTGCCATCATGCTAGAAAATCGAAACAATAACAGCAACAACAATACTGAGTCCTGCAGACAGAGCCTGCATTCCCCTGCCTCGGGCGATAAGCAAGTTGCTGGTGGTGTTGGAAGGGAAATGACAGGAATGCATCCCAGTTTCGTTAATGCTTTTGCCGCAGTGGCTGACTTGAACGTAAATGTACCGAATAGAATTCAGAATCCAAGGGCAAATGAGGACAATGAGGCTGAGGAAGATGATAATGATGACAACGATGACGAAATAACTATTGAAGATGTGGTAGCAAGAGACAACAATATACATGAAAGGATTCCTAGTCAAACTGCTGATATGAAGTTCATGAAAAGTTTGGTTGGGCCAAATGGTAAATGCAATTTCAATTTCGTTTTTTATCTTTATTGTTCTTTTTTGGTCACATTTTATAAAACCTGTGATGTATTCATTATGTAATGAAATAGTCATTATAGATTGCAAACAATATGCTGAGCACCAAATCAAGACAAAATCAATGTTTTATATATATATATATATATATACTAATAATAATGATAATAATAGATCTTTATTGTCCTTGAAAGGACAAAAGACATCAAAGACTGAAGCATCAAACTGATGGGCAAGAGCCCAAGAAGTTACTGGATAGGAAAAGTAAAGTAAATAGAATTGTAAATGCCATGCAAATATAAGCCTTTAGCAATTGGGTGAAAACTGTTGCCGGACTTGTTTCTCAAATTGGATTGTTTTTCTCCTGTTGGAAATGAGTAATAAACTCGGGTGTGATATGCACATGTTGCGCATGTCTTTCTCCCATTGGATATGGGTGTTAAGCTCAGGTGTGATATGCACGTGTTGCACATAAAAAAGAGCCCTTAGTAAATGAAATTGAAAAAAACAGAAGGCGCAAAAAGGCCAATCTTGTGGAAGATTCCTGTGTGAATTTCTACCACATATCTGGTTTGAAACTAACTGGTTGCACCAGAATAAATTGTATACCAAAAACAGTAGTCTAAAAGAATATGTGGCACCCTCTGAAAAGTAAGACTTCACATTGAAGAAGATGGTATCTACAAATTATTTTCCTGAGAAAAGGTTGAATTGCTACTGGATATGTGGAAATTGAAAAAGAGTTCTACAGTGGGCGCCGGATTCAACGAGGTCGCATTCAACAAGAGGTCAGCTACAACGAGACCAGTTGAAATCGCGTATGCGACCTTTCGTTATACCTGGCGTCGCGTATAACAAAAGGTCACATACAACTAGATCATGTCGTCAGTCCCGACGACCACGTTGAATCCGACTTCCACTTCCACTGTACAAAACTCTTGAGACAATCCAATTTATTGCGTACTAAGTCTGTAAAATTTCATAATAACATAATGATATCTGGATCAGAACTTGAACAATAAACTTTTCAGACTATTCACACATATTCATTTCTTTTTATCAAATATATTATATTTTTCCTTTCTACAGATTCTTCAATCAGCTTGCTGAGAGAACAAGCAGATTCAAGTGCCATATCACAAGAGTCAGTTGTTAAAAATCAAGAATGCAAGACAAAAACTACACAACCTCAGAACATCAGAAGTTTTGAAAACAACTTTTCTCCGATACGAAGGAATAAAGATACTTCCCTTGTGCATTGTGAGGACACCAGTTTGATTCATATACCATTTGCTGGAGTCGAAGAGGATGAAATCGAATCCCGTCGATTATCAAGTACTCCCAACAAAGCAGATCTGGATACTTCAACAATAAGTCGTGTGCATCGAATCATGCAGATGATGAAAGAAACCCAGCAACAATTTCAAACTGAAGACGATTAATTGATTTAGATTTATTTCATTCCATTGTAACAGCAAATTATGTGATTGAATCAATTATAAACATGTATGGGTACCTATTTAGATGTAATGTAAGCACTTCTTAGATAAGACTTATGTATATTCACTTTGACTCGAAAAGAGAAAAGAAATGAATTTCAACAAATCATAGTACACTTTTCTTTCTCTTTGTTTATTTGCCTTTTTATATAGATACCTGTCAATCTGAGATCAGAAAGAAAGTTTTGTATGGAAGTAGAAAAGTTTGTAATCATCAGGTCTTTTTATTTTTGATGCTAACCACATACTTTGAAATGAAATTAAACATCCCCCATCATTTGGCTGATGAGATGTAAATATGTACCAATCTAGAATACAAGGGTCAACCTTGCTGTTGGAAGGGGCCTTATTACCTCCCTTGTATACATTAGACAAAATAAAAGAAGCAAGTCTATTCAGAGGCATTAGGCAACTAGGGCCCGAGTTTGTCCCAATTAAAGAAATATGAAGCGCACAAAACACTACATCGAAAGGAGGTAAATTGATCAAGAAAGAAAGAAAGATGAAGTAGACAAATTAAAATTAAATTGACAATTTATATAGCGCCTATCCACGATCTTCATCATGCTCTAAGCGCTTTACAATGCCAATTTAATCCCCTGACCACTGACAGGCCATAGCAAACCGATTGTTCCTTCTCAACTCCCCGGGGAGCATACAGCATGAATAGTGATTTCCTTTCTAGAAAGAATGCTAGGTTATCACTATCACACACGATTTTCCCAATCCACAGATGAGAGTTGTGACGAGTGAGAATAATTCTGTAAAGAGGAGGCGAGGTGGTCAAGCGATTAAGGCATTACACTTAAACCAACAAAAAATAAACAGGTTCGAGTCCCACTCTGGCACTTCAGCTTTTTCCTTGGGTAAGAATTGAACTCCTATTGCCTACCTTGCATGCAGCGCTGCTCTGCGACTGGTGCGTGGGTTATTCTGTTCTTTTTTTGGAATTGACAATGTGCCTTTTGGAACAATAAATTTATAATTTATCTTTCCTTATGAATCAATGTCCAACCCAGCCAAGATTCAAAACCATGACCATATCATTATTATCACTGGGCAGAATCTTTAACCACACAAAGCTACCAACACCACTAAACTAAGTCAAAGATAGAAAGATACCATGGAAAAGTGTTGCAAGCAAGAGCCATTATGCTCATATAGGGTCAGGGTCAGAGCGTATCCAAGTATGCATCTATAGCGTGAAGTAGCCAAGTGATGGAAACTACTTTCTGGATGGGTCACTCGTCCATCACATAATATGATTCCCCAACTGACCACAGACACTTTCTGGATATATACTCCAATTCCTGTACTACTATTACTACTAGTTCCCAAACCCACTTTTCTGAGTTGGTACCCATTTCTACACCTGGGTGAAGTAAGAAAAATTGTGTTGAGTCGTTCTTAATTTCTGAAGATCTGTTTATATTTTTGCAATTGCAAGGAGAGTTCAAATGAAAATCATACATCAAAACCAGGAACACGAAATAAAGATGAAGAAAAAGATTACAAAAAAGGCAAAACTTTATTGAGACTAAAAACATTTCATTGCTCTTTTGGACCAGGTAAAAAACGGATTAAGATTTTAGTGTGAGTAATAAAATAAAACATCAACGATTCCTGCTGATTCCATTGTATAAAAACCTAATAAAACATTCAACAAATATAAAACAATGAAAGATGCCTTTCGTTTTAAAATTTTGGAAATTTATAAAATGTGAGCTTTTGAACAATTTCATGAGATTTAAAAAAACTTGTACATACAAAGAAAATTATTTTTTTACAATTTAAAACAATGTAATGAAATTTACATTCAATCATCATAAACTCTCTCCCTCTCTCTATCGCTCTTTCTGTGAATGTCCATTATTCCCCGACATATAATACACAGACACGAAACACGTCATGCATGATGAGTTTTGACAAAATGGTAATTAAAATGTATAGTATATCATCATCACCTCATGTTACCTCTGAAATCATCCCGCAACCCTCCCCTGCCCCCTCTACCTCCACCTCTAAACCCTCCTCCCCCTCGTGAGGGCGCGCCTCCCCTGCCAGCTGAGTTACCCCTACCTTGACCTCCCCTGTTGCCTCCTCTTGACCCCGAATTGGCCTGACCAGACGGCCCTCCCCTACCCCTTCCCCCTCTACCCCCTCGGTCACCACCGGATGATTTGGGATTCGGGGATTTCGGTCGAAGGCGTTCGATATCTTCCGTGCATCCGGTCAAATACGACTCGGATGTGTTTGAGAAGAAGCTTTTGTACAAGTCACCGTCAAAATTTGAGCTGGTGAGTCCTGGCCCTACGGATAGCCAGCCTGGTCGGATTGTGCTGTCACGGGCAAACAGATGCAATCGTCTTCGGCCCAGGCAAAAGTGCTCAATGATGTGAAACATTTCGATCTGTAAAAGAAGAAGGAAACAAGACTTTCATTTCTATTTCTAATATCAGCCGCATGATGAAATAAAAAACTGAACGTTTGATTTATATTCAATATGAAATAAGACAAATTACTAAGAGTTGCATTTTGAAGGTTTAGGAAAATTTAAATGTATTAAAAAGAAAGAAAAAAAATGTGTTCGCATAAACATGTGGAAGTAATCTATACATGTAAAAAATAAAGACTAAAGAATGTCAAAACTTATGAGGCACATAGGACACATTACAATTATATATGTAAGTCCTAAACTAAAAGAAAACCTGTGTTTTCATAACAGACCCAAGGAAAAAAAGGGAGTTTTTCTTCACTCACAGGTTTTTCTTTGCTGCCATACTCTGGTTGCTCGTCAATGATCAAATCAATGTCAACATTGGCATGGATGAAATCTCCATCTGTGTTACGCTTAACTGTTCCTTTGATACCCATCAAACAATGCTCCTGGAATCAAAGATAAGAAGTCACATAAACACTTTCACACTTTAAACATTGCTTATTCAAGATGGCACAAAATATCTTATAATGAGTCTACTTTACTTTTCATATGAAATATATATGCAGTGAAAATATTGATTGAAACTTTTCCCTTATTGATAGTCAAGTCAAGTACCTTTGATCTCTGGAAAATGGCATCGGGTTCCAAGTTTTTGTTGTGTCCTGGATGCTTCAGGTTGGTCTTGATCCAGCAGATGTCCTCACATCGCCTAAAGCCCCACTCCTTCAGACACTACAACGGGATGGGACAAAAACAAAAGGTTTATGAATTATGTTGTTTCGGTTATCTCGCTTTCGCAGTGTCGACACTCAGCTCCATGCTCAGTCTTAAACTTAAATCGCGAATGAGGTAGATGCCCCAAATAACCACCTCTGACAAAACACAGAGCTGGGAAATACTATGGATCAACTAAGGCAAGCAGATGATCAGCCCACTGTTCTAGGTTTTTGTTGTGTCCTGGATGCTTCAGGTTGGTCAGGATGGGTCAAAAACAAAAGAAAAGGTTCAGGTTTATCTATGCCGTACTTTAATCTTGTACTGAAGTTTTACCAAAGAAAGTTGACAGGCGTCAATACAGTTGGCGCAGGATTCAACGAGAAGTCAGCTACAACAAGGCCAGGTGAAATCCCCATATATGCGACTTTTCGTTATAGGTATACCCGGCGTCACATATAACGAAAGGTCGCATACAACGAGATAATGTCGTCAGTCCCGTCAACCTTGTTGAATCCGACTTCCACTGTAGTATGAATATATATGAGAAATGAAAGCAGGGGTCTAAATTAGAAACTTTTCCAACCACTGAAAATTTTTCAGAGGGAATTTTTTTCGGGGAAGGAAGCGCCCGCTAAATCTAGGCATGCTCCCCCGGAAATTTTTTTTAAATTGATACAAATTAGAGCATTCTGGAGTACTCCAGGCTATATATCATTCTATTTTTTTTCTCCTTTCCACTGAGTTCCGCGGACACGGAACCACGGAATCATCAAAACCACGGATTTCCGCGGATCCGCGGAAAATTTAGACCCCTGTGAAAGGCATCAGAGGTTAGTCATGCTGACCAAAGTAGTGTGTCGAGCAACCTAAAGAGCTGTGCAAGACTTGGAAGTGTGACTTGATGGGTGCCGTCATAAGCTCTCTAGACTGAACCGGAAGCTTGTTGGCGTGTGTCCTTGTGTAAGGCAATTCATTCACATTTACCCCACTCAACTCAAGTGTGAACGAGTACCTGGCTATGGACAGTGACAGATCTTGCTAGAATGCCAGTATCGACTGAAAAGCCATTAGTTTTTGTTTCCACAGTTACTATTTTCATATGAGATGTGACACGTTTTACATTATTTTTTGCTTTGCCATTTACAACCCTGCAAATCAAACAAATACAAATCAAACCCAAACTATGTTCTACCTACCCGTCTCCCTCTCTCCAGTCCTCCTGCATTCCCACACCAAATCCATAGAAACGATCTCTGAGCAGCTAGGCTCGGAATGTCCAGTGCTTCAATCTGTCCAGTAAATTATTAGCATTTCAATACATGACCATCAGTCGAAGAGCTCATTTTTTCAGCACTAATAACATAGTTAGTTCACACTCGGAATAAAGTAGCTTGTTTGAAAGTTTTATGTTTTTAATTCAATGAACAAGTCAGTTATGGTCATCGGATTGATGTAGGTGTATTTTCGTACTTTTCCCTTGTCATAATATTATTATAGTTGAATGAATAATACGCAGAGAAGAGGTTAAAATGAAATAAACAGTTCTACCCTTACAAAATTTTCTCAGACTGTACTGTAAGTTTGCATTAATTAAGACAAAAGTAGTACTACTATATTGATATTGAAGTATTCATTTTCCTGGTCTACATTATGAGTATGAGCTAAAGCTAATAAGAAAAATGGACGCTGGAGATACAAGTATGTTTTCAAAACAACATATCAAGAAGACATGTTTTCTCTATAAAATAGAGGTAATTTCGGACAGTGCTGAAAAACGAAGATGCAATTTGAATGAAACAAAGAAAACAAGTAGTGATAGATCTAAGTATAGGGCATTCAATCATCAATAAACACAACACTGCAAGGTATGTACAAGGGTAACGATATAGAAAGAAAGAAACAAATAATAAATCCAAAAAGAAACAAAACTTTATCCAATTTTCCGTCCATCTGACTACCGGCATACTCACCTCATCCCAATCCCAGTACTTGTCAAACACAGCCCCGTGGGTGCGTTGGTACTCTTCAAACGGAGGCTCGATAAGGATGACATCAAATTTACAGTCCAACTCGTGCAAGTTGAATGTTTCAAGATCGGCTTGAAGGTACCTACAGAAGGTTTCTTAGATGTGAATTTCTCTAACCAGAAAATAAAAGGTGTATGATAAACCAACACAAAATTCACAAAACTTCTTTTAAAAATAAAGAAAAGAAAAATATGAAAACACAGAAAAAAGCGCCCAACAAGTGATTTTCTTGGTAAAAATAACAACTTTCCCAATCTATCTAAATATATAATATAACATTACAAAGCGCGAAAAGAGTTATTACTATTTAAGCAAATTTATTCATTGTGAATTAATTTGAATGGAAATTTTTTTTTAAACAGTGAGAAGGAACTTACTGACAAAATAATTGATGATATTATAATATACTTTCAGTTAATAAGAAATCATTTTTGTATTTTGACATGAAAATGAAACAACGCTGCATGGTGTACAATCCAAGCATTTTCACACAAGTGGCTCTTTTAACTACCCAAAAGGATTAAACGTCACCATAGCTTACATGGGTGGTGCATTGGAACCTGCTATCAACTCATCTTTAAGTCTTATCAACTCTCTCTGTTTTGGATACTCCTCGAAACGATTCGCCAAGCCTACAATAGAAAAAGGAATGAAACATTATCCTCACTACTTTGGGTATTCAAAATCTAGTTGCCTAGCAAGACGTATAAACAAAATCACATCTTCATTGAGAACAAATTCTGTAGCAAAGGATAAAATGTTAAAATTATTTTTAATTATCTAGATCAAACGGGTGATTTTATAAAGAAATGAAGTGATTAGCATGTCTTTTGTGATGACACTCCAAGACTGTAAAAGTATTTATCAAGATAAGATAACAAAGAAATTTTACTAGAGAAAAAAATATTAAGGAATTAAACTATGTGCTAAGTCAATGATTTGTCTTTAAATCTTTTACAATTCATCCTTAAATTAATCAAAGAAAAATATTTGTAAATCTCACAATATAGCATCATTAAAATGTGAACATCATACTTTCTTCCTAATCTTACCGACATCTCGAATAAAGTTTTGAGGTCTTTCTCCTGTATCAACGAAATGTTGGCAGTAGTCATTGTGCGGGTTTTCACTTTGAGTGCCCTGAAATCAGTTGAAGTGAGGGATAATCATCAACATCAAATCATCGATTACAATTTGAAATCAGCAGAAGAATTGAATTATAAAATTCTCATAAATCAAGGATAATGTCATAAAAGGTTAACTCTTTTTCTTTCTTTCTAGTTTTTCTTATTAATTTTTACATTTTAGTCAAAAAGATTTAACTCAAGTGAATTAACCAATCTTATAAGTTTTCTAGTGATTTCAAAAGACAATAAAATATTATTCAAACTGACATACACAATAGAACAAGTTATTGAAAAATAGTAAATCGGGTATTTCAAACTGAAACAAAATTAATATTATCAAAATGTTATTAAAATCCCTGTTTGAAACAAAAGCACATAAAAAAGCTTGTTAAGAGTAAGGGGGGAAAAGTAGTAACATTTACAAAACAAATATATTGACCTTTAGGAAAGCACTAGAGTCAGTATAAAGCTCCTCAGTTTCAAAGTCTTCCTGAAAATACAAAAATTAATTATGTAACGGCTGCAAGAAGCTGTAGAATAAATCAAGGCAAGGTGGATAAAAATGACGAGACAGTAAAAAACACTGGATGTTTAAAATCTACTCTAGTGCTTTTCATGTATAGTATTTAGTGTTGTTTTTTGGTCTTGTTTCTGATAAAAGGGCAACCCGAAATACCCAGTGTTCTTTACTGTTCTGTTCTCTTTTCAAATACAAATATATCGATCTACCCTCAGGTGTTTGTCTTTCATGAAGTAAAAAAAATGCCCATCTGTTCTAATTATTTTTTTCTGTTCGTTTTCAAAATCAAAATATCATATTGGTATCATTCAGTACACAATTCAATTCACAGACTCAACTTCAGACCATTTAAATTTATTATATATTTTAAATATACAATATATATATTTTCAAATTATCATGGCATTGGTGACCTGCATAAGGATAAATGATGTAAAGTATGCAATCCTGTAAGTGTATCGAAGTGTTGAACGTTAATTCATCTTTACCATCTGGGTTAGTAAGTTGTGTTTAGACCACAACGGCCCCTGTTTGAATAGAGTGACAAATAAAGACACACAATCACAATATAAATATATTTCTGTACATTAAGTAAAATTATACGGACGATTGTTTTTACATTAGGATTCCCAGTCTCGTCACTTTCTTTGTTTCTGTTGATAGAGTTTGAAGATCCAGATGCTTCTGATGAAATCACAGATGAGAAAGCAGATTGTCCACTTCCAATACTGTAAAGGAACAGTAAAACATTTCTCAATGGATTAACTCTCATTAAAATCACAGTAACTAATAAGAACATTATTGGACCATTCTGCAAGTCTTCTCTTTCCAGCTTTTCCAACTCTGTTATGAGTCACTAAGGGTGCACTTATTTGGGTCAGCCACTAAATCATTGATATTTTTTTTTTAATTATTATTTTCCCTTCAAATCTCTATCACAATGAATGGCTCTTTGAATTTGTAATGAATATATAATGACTTTTTTAGTCCATAACATCTCCGACATAAATAAGAGTGGAGATAGATCGAAAATGATACAATAAATAATTATAAAAGAGAATGAAATACAGAACTCTTACCTCAGCTTATCTTTTTTGGCAGTAGACACAGTATCTTGTTCATCATGAACTTTCAGCACTGATTTCAAACTTTCGGGATTCTCAAGGCCATACTGTTGGAAAGCAAATAAAGCGCTTGTATGTTAATTCTTTCCTCTTTGGCCTCCTTCCTTAAATATATATCACTTTTGTTTCTTAAATAAATAATAACTCCAAACTATATCAACTTTTGTTTACCTATTGACCCCTGTTAACCAATAAGTTGTTTAATAATCGACTTCTTTATCAAAATGTTAAAATTAAAAATACTTTAGTAACCAAAAACCTGTGTGATAGGAAATTTGTAGTATCTGTATCATACTCGGCGTAGGCTCACTTCTGAGCATTGGTGTTCGAGGGTGATGAGCAAGGGGACCCCACTCTGGAAACTATCAACTTAGTGTACCTATGAAGTTGCGATATTCTATTGAATATTTTTGTGAAAATAATGAACCAACAATCACAACACACACAACAGGAGAGAGAGAGAGAGAGAGAGAGAGAGAGAGAGAGAGAGAGAGAGAGAGAGAGAGAGAGAGAGAGAGAGA
>JAULCB010189686.1:0-15809 GCA_032358575.1 Dendronotus rufus
CAGTAACCTAGGTAAATGGTGGGGCTGCCACCTTGAGGCACTTTACCTTACCCTGCATCTACTTTGTCTGGATCCTCTTTGTCTGAAGAAAACTTCATACAAGATAATATTAACGAGATTAAGACTTACCAGATTCTGTATAGTATAGAAGACACCAAAGGTTACAGATATATACAACACATATAAGTATATCTATTGGTTAGATAATAGATCCATTAGGCACTAGATACAAACACATCCATCATTTTTGTTACAAACCTGCTTTAAATAAAATCTAGCAATATTTACAGTCTTGATTGATCAAAACTTTTTGTTACTTGATTAAAAAGATAACGCATATTTATTATTATCTTACAAGTATTTTGCTATCCATTAACAATTCATAGAAGTACAGTGTGACAAATCATGCATCTATTACTAGATAGATTGATATTGAAAAGAAGTGCGTGCAGGCATACAGAAAAATAAATTAATATAAATAAGCAAAAGAGATACAAAAATCATTTCATGTAACAGTGAACTTAAATTCCAGTTAAAATCATCACAACTCGTTTTTTTTTTTAAGAAGTGTATTATCAAAAGACACAATGTGGGTAATATCTACAAATAATCTTCAAGCACAAATTTAGATCTAAGTGGGAGGGGGGGGGGAGGAGGAGGTGGGGAGGAGTAGGGGGGGATAGCTGATGAAAGAACAGGAATCTGATTTTGATTAGAAAGAAGTGTGTGTTGGTGTGGGTGCTAGTGTGTGTATGTTGATTTCATAGTTCATGCATGGGAGTTTTAATTTTGTTTCCGTATGTGTGAAGTCGGATCAGATCTGGAAATTTTGAATTGTGTGGGAGAAGGGATTTATTTAAGGAAATGAAAGAAGACAAAGTTAACAGTAGGAAAATTTGGAAGGAACAGGGACTCAACACGGGATGATTGCAAAGAACATTTTAACTACTGTATGAAAAGGTTTAGAAAACTCTAATAGTATAGCATCTGTTAAAAATATCTTCTCTCAAAGAAGAGAGCAAACTAATATTATGATGTGGGAAGGGGAAAACGAAATCTAATGTCTACGGGCGTCTAGAGAAATTGGCAGCAGGGGTCGGCCATCTCGCTTCATCCAACCTGCGGGTTTTCCCGGCACGACGACTTCTTTGGTTTCCAAGGCAACGCTCATTCCTTCCGGGTTCACGGCGTACACTCTGAACACGTATTCGTTTCCTTCGAGGAGGTTCTGCACGCAATAGCTGTAGATATTTGGCTGGACGTCGGCCACTTTGACCCAACTGGTGTATTTGGTCTCGCGTCTTTCCACGATGTAACCGGTGAGGTCCATGCCCCCCGTTTCTGGGGGAGCTTTCCATCGAATCGTGACCTCTGTCACCCCCACGTCATCGACCAAAAGTGGACCAATAGGGGAGGCGGGGACGTCTAGGGTACGATTGTAACCAGTTATTATCATTATTATCATTACAAGTGTTTACAATTTACACACTACCAAATGTCCCTAAAGAACTCAATTGCGTTAGCAGTTTGGTCTCCACCAACTCAAGTCATGAATATCAATAAATCAATATGAAGATGAACAAAATCCTGAACTTTGATCACCTATAATATCTTCTATGTTTGTTTTTTAAATTTCTATCAAATAAAGTTACACAATGATGTAAAACTTCCCACTCCTACTTAGATATGGCCCCAGTAGGTACACGCAAATTTTCATACAAATTTTAACAGATACATTGAAGATATTAATAATGGTGTTCAAAGTTGAAGGACATTTTTTTCTTCTTCTAGTGATAAATGATAAAATAAAGACATGCATGTATAAGTTTCTCACACAGTAATTTACCCCAGCTGCAAATCATAATATTAAGTGTTATGTGAATTTCAAAAATGTTAACTCATTGTATAATACTTGTGTTAAGAAAATAATCATAGCAAAAATAATATGTGAGACATTATAAAACAACAGTTAACATACAAAAATTGCAACTTCAAAAGATTAACAAAAAATCATCCGTGCAAAAAACAAAAAATAAAATGAACGTAAAGATTAAAAGGAAATATTCAGAATTACCAGAAAGCAGCTGCACAAAAAAGTATTCATTTATAGAAAACAACATCAATGTAGTATGCCACAAACGACCACCATTATACCACCAATAGCAATTCACATCGAAAGCCTGAACTCAATATTAGAGTATTACAAAATCACAACATTTAAAAGTCAATTTCTCTTTGACTCAGATGAAATACAACATTTAATCAAGCACTAAAGTGTTCAGATTTACTTCCTAGCTTCCTTGTCAAGAGCCTTCTTGCACTTATAGAAGATATCATTACAACATCATTCTCCAAAAAGGCTCCTCCTAATCTCAGTGGATGTTACCATCTTACAATTCTAAGACACTCACAACAATCCTTTCTTCTTCTTCTTCTTCTTCTTCTTCTTGGATTTCCCATAATATCTAATTGACTTTAGCCGTTGAATTATGTTCATTTCAGTCAGTAAGGCTTTTCTAAAGATTTGCTGATCAAACCAAAGAAACAAAACAACCGATTCCCAAAAAATAAAAAACAGTGATGACAGTGATTACTTACTGTAGGGGTTTCTGGGCTTCATCGGTTTGTCCGTCTCAATAGCCTTGGAGGCACCCACAGCGTTCTCAGCGAAAACTCTGAAGCTGTAGTCCTGTCCCTCCTTGAGGCCATCCACGCAGACGGTCATCTTGCCATCAGAGTCATCCTTGACCTTGGAGACGTGGGAATAGGTCGACTTCCAGCTCTCCTTCTTCTCCAGCACGTAATGCAGGATGGTAGAGCCTCCGTCCACCTCACTCCTGCCCCAGGTCAAGGTCAGACTGGATTTGGTGAAATCGGTGAGGGCAAGGGGAGGACTGGGGGGTCCGGGTTTCTCTGATAAAATTTGGAGGGAAGACAACTAGGATTAGTTTCCAATTATTTATTTTTCTTACTCCTAACAAATTATAAGCATTGCTCGTTTGTGAGATACTTTAGAGAGAACTATACAGATACAGATACAGATACAAAATATATACATAGAGTTTTCTTCAAAATGAGAGCTGTTGCCTTAGAACACAAACAAATATAAAGAAAATATAAAAGGCAAGAGTTGAATCAGTTTCAAAGTCTTTTTTTTACCTGTCCGTTTCAATTTACCTGGTGGTTTTTCCAGTTTGATTTTCTCCGATTCCAGAGGAGGTCCTTGGCCCACTTTGTTGACGGCAGACACTCGGAATTTGTACTCGACGCCCTCCTTCAGGTCCTGGGCTTTGTACTTGGTGGTGTAGCTATCGATCTGGAAGGAAGACAGATTTGGTTAGTAGCCGTAAGATACGCTTGTAAACATATTTAGTCATAATCAGAAATCAAAAAGTGGCAGAGAGAAAACTAATGACTGGAGGAGGAAGAGGAGGAGGAGGAAGAGGAGGAGGAGGAGGAGGAGAAGGAAGAGGATGAGGAGGAGGAGGAGGAGGAGGAGGAGGAGGACGAGGAGGAGGAGAAGGAGGAGGAAGAGGAGGAGGAGGAGGAGAAGGAAGAGGAGGAAGAGGAGGAGGAGGAGGAGGAGGAAGAGGAGGAGGAGAAGAAGGTAATGCTCTATTACTTATGAACAGAAAATATTTTCTAGAATCTAAAAAAATTATCCCCGGTCAGAGATTCCAAACAAGCTGTACCTTTGTGAGCTTCGTCCACTCCTTGCTGCTGATACAGATATCCAACAGAAAGTGAGAGATGGGAGAACCACCGTCGTCCTTGGGTTCTTTCCATTGGATGGTGACGGAAGTAGTTGTGAAGTTGGATAAGGTCAAAGGTCCTTCCGGTGCAGATGGCGCTTCTACAAAAAGAATAAATTGATTTCAGTCCAAACAGTTCCTTTCATTGACGTGACATTTTTCTTTAAAATATAAGTAGTTGAATTGATGGTAAATAGGGACTAAACTGAAATTCGGTTTCTATACGCTCAATACCACATTTAACCCTGGCAAAAATATAATACAACAAACAAAACAGTACAGTATGATCAATGATAACAGCCAACTCCCTCCATCCATGACCACCCACCAGGCTCTCGGAAAGGCTTGATAGTTGCCACTGTCTCTAATGGAGGGCTAACTCCTTCCTTGTTCTCGGCCATGACTCTGAAAGAGTAGTCTGCCCCTGTCGTCAGGTTCTGCACCGTGTACGATTCGATGCTCGGCTTGACCTTGTCCACCTGGACCCAGGTCATACGCTTGGTGTCTCGGCGTTCAAGGTGGTAGGCGGTGAGAGGCTGTCCTCCGTCTGATTTGGGTGGTTTCCAGGTCAGAGTCACCGAGGTTGCTGTCAGGTCAGATGTCTCCAGGGGACCTTCTGGGGCGCTGGGGGCGGCTGTGGTGGGGGGGGGGGGGGAGAGAACAATAAGGGTCTTTATTATCATTATATATTCTTGGTAGCTACCTCAACCCATCCTAGCCTTTGCTATGCTACGAACCCAACATCGGACCCAGCCAGGATTTGAACCCAGGATCTTCGAAGCTTCGGATAATCAGACAGATGCACTTGGCTACCGGAGTCAAAAGTCACTGTGTATGTTATCAAGGTGCTCAATATTAATTGATATATATCTATTACAGAGTTTGATTCAAACAAAAAGAGTATTATTTAATATTTAATGGTACAAACTTGATACTCAAAAGTAATTATCAATAAAGGTATATTTTGAGAAAGAGGAAGAAGAGTGAAGAAAGAATGGACTCACCGAAAGGATGTTTGGGGGTGACCCCATCCGATTCCAAAGGCAAGGATTGCCCAGCAGGATTCTCTGCCATCACCCTGAACACATACTCCTGGCCTTCCTTCAAGGTCTGGACGCAGTACGACGTGATGTCTGGCTTGACCGTGGTCACTGGACTCCATGTCGACTTCCACGTCTCCCGTCTCTCAATGACGTAGCCCGAGATGGGGGCGCCACCGTCTTCCTTGCATACACGCCAAGTCATGGTGAGGGAAGTACGCTGGATTTCCGAGAATACAATCGGCCCTTCTGGTGCACCGGGTTTACCTGAAAAAGTGGACGAGAAGAAGAAGGTGGTTACATTGTTTGTTGCTTTTAATCTCGTTTCTTGAACTAATTAAAGTCATTCATTGAGTGCCAGGGAAATATAAAATAGATAAACTGAGTAAAACACTCTTCTTAAAACCCACCTTTATCTTTATACGAACAATACATACATAATAAGACAAAAGATTCAAAGGAAAACGTAAAGTCAACTGACCGGCAGGTTTCTTGGGGCGGACACTGGTCTCAGTCTCCAGCCGGTCACCTTGTCCAATCTTGTTTTCTGCCACGATGGCAAAATCGTAAGACTTGTCGTCGCTCAGGTTTCGGAATGTGTAGGAATCATCGTAGACGCCTGCCTTCCCAACCTCCTTCCACTGGTCACTTCCTTCCTCTCTCATCAGTAGACGGTAGCCGGTGATCTTGGAGCCTCCGTCCGATTTGGGGGCCTTCCATTCCACACTGACGGAATCTTTGCCCACCTTCGTGATCTTCAGGTTGGTAGGAGCAGCGGGGACAGCTGTACGTGGAAATACAATACAATAACAAGGTGAAATCAATAATTAGTCTCAACAAAAGGCCTCTTTACACTGCATATCTGAAATTCATTTTCTGTTTTTGTTATCCATTGCCTTGTTGCCTTAGTGTTGCCTCTCATTTATATGTGAAAATGAGCGAACCTAACCAGGCTTAAAATTCATATTCAAATAAATAAAATACCAAACAGCCATCTTTATCTTTCTTAATCTCTATATCTTACCGGCAGCTTTCTGTGGTTTGACGGCATCCTTAGATTCGAGAGGCTCGCTCTCTCCTTCCTCATTGACGGCCGTGACTCGTACGATGTACTGGTTGCCCTCTTCCAGGTTGGGGATGGTGAAAGACATCGTCGGGCCGTCTGGGCCCACAGAGCCAGCCTTGGTCCAGGTGGACCGTCGGACGTCGCGGTACTCGATGACGTAGTTCTTCAAGGGGAGACCACCATCGGTGCTCGGAGCTTTCCAGCTGGCAGTGACGGAGTCTGCTATCAGGTTGGTGAACTCGATGGGACCTTGGGGCTTGCTGGGCTTGTCTGAAAGTAAAGGGAGACGACTTAACGAATCGTGCACTTCCTGGAGTTTTCTGCAGTACCCTAATTTCTTTCCTTTTTTCATTTGTTTGCGTTCATTGTTTGGAGAGTTTAAATCCAAATTATGTCTACACATTACCTGTTCTATGCTATTATAACCTCCATTTCCCACTATTACTATTACTAATTACATTAAGTCCTTATAACATACATTACCCTGGCTACTTGTTCAATGAAGATAATGGTATAATAAAAAAAACGAAGGGGAAAAAAGAATGAAAAAAAAAAAAATTCCAACTTATAGAAGAAAAAGTACAGTTTAGTAAAGATAATGGTCTATATAATTGACTTACTGAATTTACTCTTTGGCTTGACGGTCACATCTGTAGTCAAAGCCTCTCCCACGCCGTGCTTATTCTCAGCTGAGACACGGAACAGATAGTCCGATCCTTCCAGAAGGTTCTGTACTTGAACGGAAGTCTGGTCTGGGCTGAGCCGGTCCACTCGGGTCCAAGTAGGACGGGTGGCTTCCTTCTTCTCCAAGACGTAGCCAATGAGAGGACAGCCGCCATCGCTGGCCGGGGCCTGCCACTGAAGGGTCACTGAGGTTTTCTCTAAGTCCTTCACCTTCAAAGGTCCCACTGGCACGCCAGGCTTTCCTGTTGGGAGTGGAGAGAGACAAGATGGAGAGAAATCAAAATAGTGATATCAAAATTATAGTTGATTCTGTCAGGTATTACAAGACTTATCACCCCAAAAAAATATATTATCACTAAAAAATTGACTGTAACAGCGTGGAAGGAGACGTAGGAGGAGGTTAAGGAGAAGTAGAGGAGGTTAAGGAGAAGTAGAGGAGGTTAAGGAGGAGGAGGAGGAGGAGTTTTAACATTAATATTTCTCATTTGACATAAAATTGGGTGTAGGAAGAAAATGTAGTTGCATTTTATTAGTAGTAATGGCCCGGTTTCCCCGACATAAATTATGTCTCCCTACAAACCTTCGGGTTTCTTGGGTGCTACAGGGTTGTCCGTGATGCAAGGTTTGCTCCAGCCAGCTTCATTCTTGGCCTTGACGGAGAACAAATAGCTAGTGCTTTCCTTCAGACCTGTCATCAACACACAAAACCATTAGATTGTCATACTAGATAATATCATAATACTTGAAAATAATTAATTGTACAAGGAGGCCAGTCTTCTGAAGCCTATAGGAGTGGAGCTTATCCCGGTTTCAGTAGTGTCAAGTGGACAAGTGACAGAAGTTATATTCCGGATAGGACACTGTTCGATTGCAGATTACTTTATCAATTATACGTATATGAGTCAGTACTAATTTCTAACAGATATTTGACCCTAAACGGGATTAGACCTTCAGAAAATATACAAATTAAACTTATCACAAAGGTAATTAATTACAAGCTGGTAACATAAACCTTGCCTTTGTTTGTATTTCACTAGTTAAGAATATGAGTGAAATTCAATGAGTAGGATAGAACTCCATCACCCAACACTGCTATCAATTATGTGCACAGCATTGATAATTCACCAGCCTTAACTTACTCGTCACTTTGTAGGAAGTATCGAAGCTCTTGACCTCTGTGACCTCAGTCCAATTGTCCTTGCCCTCAATGCATTTTTCAATTTTGTAGGCAGTGACCTTTGACCCTCCGTCAGAGGTTGGAGCTTTCCAGGACAGGGAGACAAAGTCGGGTCCTGTCTTGGTTATTTTCACATCAGACGGGGAATCGGGAACAGCTGTGAGACGAGAAATTACACGCATTTACAAGTGTGTATTAAGTGTGTATCAAGGGGCTGATATGGTTCTAGTGTTGTTTCATTTATTTAAAAGAAATAAATTAAGGATTATTCGTAAACAAAATTGAAAAGAAAAACAATGAACAAAATTATGTATCTCTCACCAATCTTTTTGACTGGTATGACAGTCTCTTTGCCCTCCAGGGCTGGACTTTGACCTTCCTGGTTGACAGCACTGACCCGGAAGTGATACTCCGTCCCTTCTTTGAGGTCGTCCACAGAGCAGGTAAGGCAGTCACCTTTAACCTCTTTAAGGGGAGTCCAGTTGGATCTAGCAGAAGGTCGAGTCTCGATGAGGTAGGATTTGATAGGTGCTCCTCCATCACTTTCCGGAACATTCCATGACAGAGTGACTGATTTGCTGGTCGTGTCCGACAACTTGAGGGGTCCTACAGGTCGGCTTGGTTTTTCTGCGGAATTTTTAAAAACATAACAAACAACGGTTAAAGAAAATGACTTGGTTTATAATCCATAGTCTCCATAGTCAGTGTACCATCGTCTACTCCCATTTTACTTCTTTTGAGAAAATCCCTCAGGAGAAGGTTCCTCCACCAATAATTGTAGTTCAAATATTTTTACCAAAGTCATTATCATCAGACCTCCTACTGCACTACCCACCCCACATTATAATAAGTCGAGTCTTAGTTACTTACCAAACGGACTCTTCATCTTGAGAGATGACTCCGTATCCAGCCAATCGCTGGCTCCGACCTTGTTCTCGGCCTTGACCCGGAAGTAGTACTCGTTGCCCTCGATGAGGGTCCTGCTGGATATCGTGGTCACATCTCCTGGACACGTGTCCATTCGGGTCCACTGGCTGCGGGCAGCCTCGCGGCGTTCCACTGAGTAGCCGGTCAGTTTGGAGCCTCCGTCGGACTTGGGGGGTTTCCAGGTCAAGGTCACACTGGTCTTGTCGAGGTCAGACAGGACGATAGGGCCTTCTGGCATATCGGGTTTGCCTGTGAAGATATGGTAATTCCATGATTTATACTTACACATAATTCACCATTATTATCATTATCAATTCTATATATATCTTCAAAGGATTGCAGGAAGGGGAGTATAAAGAATACTACTAAAATCAGAATTAGCTCGAAATATATCAAATTCTCATAATCTTCTCAAACCAAAAGACGAAGTCTCCTTGCTCCTATTGTATATATATACCTTCTCCACTTACAATTATTCAATGTCTACCCTAATAGCTGCCATAATTAGTATTCTCCACGAAAGACTTACCCTCTGGTTTCTTGGGTTTAATGACGGCGTCCGTCTCGCAAGGCTCACCCAGGCCGACCTCATTCTTGGCCGACACGGAGAAGAAATAGCCGACGCTTTCTTTCAAGTCGGACACTTTGTAGCTGGTGTCTAAGGCCGTGACCTCTTCAACTTTGACCCATTCCTCAGACGTCTCCTTACACTTCTCTACACGGTAACCTGTCACCTTTGACCCTCCGTCTTCTTTGGGAGGTTTCCATTCCAAGGTCACGTAGTCTGCTCCAATTCTTCCAGCCTTCAAATCTCTGGGAGGTCCTGGGGCAACTGTTGATGTGGACACAAAAAAGGAAAACAAATAGAAATTGTAATGCGGTTTGATACTAAGTCATTTATTTCTAAGAACAAACAGAACAGGGAAACTAGGTAAGTCCAAGAATGAACTTGCAATTTTGAATTACAGAATGTGACAAATATCCATAAAAAGCTTTTTGATTTGCGTTTGATGCTACATTCTTCAAAATACTTCAAATGTTTGGATTCCAAGAGAGGTGCTGCTTTGTTTCTGATAACAAAAGCACTGCCCTAAAATCCACCAAAGAATTTTTTATCACATTTCAATTCACATCAATGAAACTTTCTAGGGTAAGGATTTCAATAAGTATTCAAAAAGCAAAGAAGGTAGAGTATGAAATAATTATACTTTTTGTTAACATTGTTAATGACATTAATGTTTTCTGAGCTGAGAATCTCTTCTTTTCAAAAGAGTGGAAAAAAGAAAATCTTACCAATTTTCTTGACAGGCTTGACGGTGTCTTTGCCTTCCAAGGGTGCACTTTGACCTTCAGCATTGACAGCAATGACACGGAACAAGTACTCTGTACCCACACGAAGGTCGGGTACGGTGAAGGTCGTCTCATCACCTTTGACCTTGCCAGCCGCTGTCCAAGCGGATCGGTTGCTGGGTCGGGATTCAATGATGTAAGAGGTCAAAGGTGAACCTCCGTCACTCTTGGGAGCTTTCCAGGTGAGGTCAGCCGTAGATTCGGTCAGGTTGGAGATTTCCAGCGGTCCGACTGGGGACAATGGCTTGTCTGTGGGAGAGAGAGGAATTCATCAGAAAGCTCTAATCGTTTTAAAGCAAGAAGTTTAAGCTACTGTTAAATCAGTATGGGCATTTTCCAATATTCCACTTCTTTAGAATCAATGCAACAATCTCATCTTTACCATCTAATACAAAACATTGATTGGACATTTCTTTCTATTGTTTTTCTCTTTCTTATTTAAAATGTATGCTTTGAAAACAAAGAATGTGCAATTTCTCTAATATTCAGAAATTGAGATGTAGATCAAATCATATATATCTATTGATCAGAGATTGTTCGTACCGAAAGGACTCTTCATTTTAACGGCTGTCTCTGTCTCGATAAAGTCGCTGGCTCCGATCTTGTTCTCTGCTCGGACACGGAAATAATAGTCCATCCCTTCTACCAGAGTTCGACTGGTCAGTGTGGTCACATCTCCTGGACACGTGTCCATTCGGGTCCATTGGGTGCGGGCAGCCTCGCGGCGTTCCACGGAATAGCGGGTCAGTTTGGAGCCTCCGTCGGTCTTGGGGGGTTTCCAGGTCAAAGTCACTGTAGTCTTGTCAAGGTCAGACACGACAATAGGGCCTTCTGGTGGGCCGGGTGGTCCTGAAGATTAAAAAAGAATTAAGAAATATGAGATGGGGTCTATAGGCATTTTAGAAAAGGATTAGAAAGAACAGAACACTAATCTGTTTAAACTTTGTCTTCAAGGAGAAATACAAATGCTACAGAGAAAAGATTCTTTCTAAAATTACTAATTGTAAAAGGAAAAAAACAATTTTGAACAACTCAATGTATATCTTTAGTGACAAGAACAACCTTTACCTTCGGGTGCCTTGGGCGTGATGGTTCCGTCTGTTTCCACGGGTTCTGAAACTCCGGCCTTATTCTTGGCAGACACGGCAAACAAATAGCCCACGTTCTCCTTCAGGCCTGTCACTTTGTAGGCTGTGTCTAAGGCCGTAACCTCTTCAACTTTGACCCATTCCTCAGATGTCTCCTTACACTTCTCTACACGGTAACCTGTCACCTTTGACCCTCCGTCTTCTTTGGGGGGTTTCCATTCCAAGGTCACGTAGTCTGCTCCGATTCTTCCAGCTCTTAAATCTGTAGGTGGTCCTGGGGCAACTGAGGGTGAAAATAAAAGATGGAATTTTCACAGTGCAATATATCATTTCTATTTATGTATGTGTGAAGAGAGCTCATCAAAACATCCTAGGTCATACTTCAGTGATGGTAAAAAGTCGGACAAAAGTATGAGCAATACAAATAATTTTGCAAGAGATTGATTCATGTTTAACTAATGGTCAAAGGTTTAGAGTGGGTCTAAGTCAAATGGCGACAAGAGACGGCGACCCATTTATGCAATGGTACCCAAAGACAGAGATTGATAAAAAAGACAGTGACAAAAAGTAGGAAAAAAACGACAAGAAAACGCATGAAGATCATTCAAAACGAGCATATCCGAAAAGGAAAAAACAAAGCAGGGACTGAGCCTGGCCAGTAAATATGGCATAATAGTATTCTATGTTTAGACTACCGATAGGTGATAGCTAGTTTTTGGTCGCTTGTTAAAGAGATGATATCGCTGCACAAAATACAACTGCAGTGCTTGCATTCAATAACACTAGCTAGATTACAGGGGTCTTCCTTACCAATTTTCTTGACAGGCTTGACGGTGTCTTTGCCTTCCAAGGGTGCACTTTGACCTTCAGCATTGACAGCAATGACACGGAACAAGTACTCTGTACCCACACGAAGGTCGGGTACGGTGAAGGTCGTCTCATCACCTTTGACCTTGCCAGCCGCTGTCCAAGCGGATCGGTTGCTGGGTCGGGATTCAATGATGTAAGAGGTCAAAGGTGAACCTCCGTCACTCTTGGGAGCTTTCCAGGTCAGGTCAGCTGTAGATTCGGTCACATTGGAGATTTCCAGTGGTCCGACTGGGGACGATGGCTTGTCTGTGGGAGAGACAATTGTATCAACATTCATTTTCTTGATAGATTTGCAATGGACACATTTTATTTCGTACACGTGAAGAGAGCTAATTCAAAACATTTCAAATCGTAAGCAAGACTACTATTTTATTTAAAAGATAAAACCATTTTTGTCTGAAAATTCAGTGAGCCCAATCCAACCACTATAGACAGAAAAACTATTACACCCCAAAAACAAAGGGGGATACAATATAACAAACTTACCGAAAGGATTCTTGACTAAAATGGCGGCTTCAGTCTCCAAAGCTTCACTCTGGCCAGCCTTGTTCTCAGCGGTGACCTTGAAGAAGTACTTGGTCCCTTCCAACAGGTCAGTGACCTTGAATTCTGTGGTGGCAGCATCGACCTTGCCCACGGGGGACCAGGTGGAGCGTTTGGCGTCCCGCTTCATGAGCACGTAGCCCGTAAGAGGGGAGCCACCGTCGTCACTCGGGGGTTTCCATGTCAAGGTCAGCGAATCTCTCTTAATGTCCTTGGCCTCCAGAGGGCCGTTGGGTTTGGAAGGTTTGGCTGTGGATGATGAAACAGTTAATGACAAGGTGCTAATCTCTTGGTTGAAACAAAGCTTTACTGCATGATATAGCATGTTCATTGTTTGTTTCTTTGTATAAAGAAGAATTACTAGAACATAAAATTATCCTGGGACGATAAAAGAGAACACTGAGGACTTAAACTCACTAGGGATGCTTCTGATCCACTTGCAAAATGTTTAAATTTTGATATTTCTACTTGGAATTTTCATGCTATCTGCATTTTATCATCACAAAAAGTCTAGAGTTATTGAAAAGTTAAACCTTCCATGATGTCTCTTACGTACTTATACTATTTTTCTCTTCATCATAAATTCCCATCACTTAAAAAAACCCAACTAAACAATACAACAAGACACAGTGAAAAGAATTCGTAGGATTTCTTCTATGTTATTTTCTTCCCTATTTTCTTTCAATTTTTTTTACTGGTTATCTATTCAAACAGACACTCACTAATCTGTCTTTGCGGTGTGACTGTGTCACTCTCCAATGGTTCGCCACGACCAACATCATTGACAGCCGATACGCGGAATTTGTATTTCTGGTTTTCCGTCAAATCTGCGGCTTGATAAATGGTGGCCGTCGCTTCCACTGTTCCCGTTTCGGTCCAGGTCTTTCCTCCATCGGACGAAAGATCAACGATGTAGGATGTGACCTTTGAACCTCCATCTTTCTTTGGAGGTGACCAGGCAAGAGTTACGGAGTCGACCAAGACTTGGGTGAATTTGATTGGGCCCACTGGTTTACCGGGCACAGCTGAAGAGAAGAAGAATGATAATTAAAGGGAGTTGGTGCATTTCACACTCAAAAGGTATTATCTGCCACTCGTGTGATGGCAAGTTTTAGTCTTAATTCACTGACACAGAGAGAAACATGACAAAGAGGGGTATTGGTCATGAGGCTGTGTAATTTTCAAATCTTAGTTTACAAACAGTTTCTGTCTAACTCATATCCCCCCCCCACCACCACCACTCCCTTTCCTCTCTAATCTAATCCACACCATCTTCAGTTCAGTTCAACTCCCCTTAAACTATCACTTCCAATTAATCATGCACATACTTCTACAAACAACATTCATTCAATAGCCACTCGATTGTTTCTCCTTGTGAGCATTACACTGTATGCTCCCCGGGGAGTTGAGAAGGAAATATTGGTTTGCTATTGGCCTGTAAGGGGATAAATTGAACATTGTAAAGCGCTTAGAGCATGGTGAAGACTGTGGATAAGCGCTATAAAAATGCTATCATTTATTTATTTATTTACGATGACCACCGTTCTTACCCGGAGGTGTCTTTGGTGTAACTTCCTTTTCAGCCTCCAAGGGTTCGCTCTGGCCCTCGGCGTTGACGGCGATAACCCTGAACATGTACGGCGTGTTCTCCAACAGTTTGGCCGCCTCACAACTCAAGGTCTGCGAGTCTACAGTGGCCACTTTAGACCAGGAAGATTTCCTCGCCTCTCTCTTCTCCACAACGTAGTTTTTGATGGGGGAGCCACCGTCGGATGCCGGTGGTTTCCATGACAACGTAACTCTATCCGCCTTGATGTCAGCAATCTCAAGTGGTCCTTGCGGTGCTGATGGTTTGTCTGTGCAGAATTTAGATATATATATCTTTTATTGTTAACTTCTCTTGGTCTTATTCAGATACTATTTCAGAACCAAATTAAGTCTGAATTCATTATTGTTCCCAATGTTATAATCAATTATCACCAGTTGACATCTATCACATGATATTATATGGTTCTCAGTTCCTAGACTCAATCAATACTCGATTCGATTTGTGGGGGGTGTTAGGCTATTTTTGGGTCATCATTTTTTCTATCTTGTGTAAGGAAAAAAATGTCCTGAAATTTGAGCACCTATATCGTTTATGTTTTTGTTTTCAATTTCAATTATACTTGATAGTCGGCCCTTGGATGTTTACATTATGATTCCAGTGGGTCCAGGGTTCGAATCATGATTGGGTCAGACATTAAGTCCTACACAACTCTCCTCATCCTATCGGAGATGGATGTAGGATTCGGATGTCCTGCTGGCTTCAGACAACATTGTCCCTGTCCATAAATTTTTAACACACCAAACAGGTTGCACGTATCGTCTGGTGTGTTATATGTTCGCTGTCTGCCAGTGACAAATTGTGACATCATGAAGCGTTTAAAATTCTGTGAATACCTAGGATAATCGCTATGTAAATAATAACATTAATTAATCTATTTATAGTTCCATTTGATTATATTATTATAATGCAAAGTTTTAGATAAAAATATGAAACTAAATGTGCACTTTTAAAACCTCTATCTTCAATGTTTACGGCTCAATTGGCTTGAAACACTGCTTGTGTAGATAACAATTATATCCAAGCAAAAGTGTCTTTATATAGAGGTACAAGGTTTCCCCCAATCTTGTTTATATAGAGGTTAATTTTGAGATAGGGAGGATCATTCTGTTCAAATACAGCAAAAAGGTATTCGGAATTCAGGACGTTTATTTGCCCACAAATTTAATGTTCTTTTTTATTTTTAAGTGACTGCACAATTTAACAAGCTGTACCTCATGGCCTGTTTATTTCAACAAAACTCGTGGTAATTATTGTACATCCTATGTAGTATATGCATTCGATAGTTACCTATGTCTATTTTCAAATTATATTGAGCAACACAAGGTAAAATATAAAGAGATCAGGACTCTGACATCATCTATGAAAGAAGCAAAACAACAGAAGTCTCCTTTCAAAGGTTTTGTGTCCATTGAATTCACAAGGCAGTAGGTACCCATTATGATCTCCTTTCTGGTGGGATAAATTGTCCCAGTTGATTATCATTTCAACCTCAAGAGCCATTGAATAATCTGGGGCCTCTGTGAGAAGCGACTCCTTAAATATATTCAAGGGGGTCAAGATACATGCCATGCAAACATGCCGGTGTGTGTTAATTTGAAAAAGTGAAAAATAGAAAAAGAATGAAGATGAGAGAGGGAGGGAGGGAGGGAGAGAGAGAGAGAGAGAGAGAGAGAGAGAGAGAGAGAGAGAGAGAGAGAGAGAGA
>JAULCB010189797.1:4685-15806 GCA_032358575.1 Dendronotus rufus
CCCCTGCTTCAATATCAGCTTTCTCCAAAGTACTGCATTGTGTAACAAAAGAGACAAACAAAAATGATGCATTTGGGATCGGCTGATTGCTTTGTCAGTGTCAGATGTCCTTACTATACTCAAATTTAGAGGTTTGGTATAAATAAAGATACAACACTTTAATATTGCAATACTAAAGCATGAAGCTAACATAGCTTGGTAAAACAAGATTTAGAAAGTTAAAGAACTGAGAGGAAAACTTTGGATGAATTAAATGATAAAGAAAACATATTTTTCAACTAAATTTGATAGTTAATTTTCAAATTTAGTAATAAAATAATAAATTAAGACAGCTAAGTGATGATATCGGAAAATAGAAAAAGAAAAAAAGAGCGGGGAGTGACACTGGCATGACTTACAATGACGGGAGGCGTAGTCGGGTCTGGGAATCAAGATGATCCTTTGGTAACACGACATCAGGGGCTTCATCTCACCCTCAAAGGGGCAGCGAGTTGTACCCACCAACAGCAACCTGTCATCCGACTTGATTGTCTTCAGGGCTTTTGGAAGTTCTTTCTTCAATCTTTTCGGATCGGTCTAAAGGAGTAAAAGTTACAGTACAGCTACAAATTGCAAAAAGGACTCTATAGAATAAACAATAAGGCTTGCTAAGACAGATCAACTCAAAAGTATATCTAGCTATCAAGACTCTCAAATATAGAGGAATGGTACATGAACTTATCAATGATTTGGGTTAGGGTTAGATTGATTCCTTCCTTTCAGTTCTAATAAATGGATAGATAAACAACATTCCTACAGAGGTTGGTTTTAAAACAAATCAAAATATAATTCAATAGATAATTTAGTTCACTAATATAAATACTAGGAATAATTTTTGAGCTAGGTAGACAAAAGATGCAAATGGAAATTCTCTGTAGCTGAGTAGGTAGGTACCCATTCTACATCTGGGTGGAAATTGACCAATGGAAATGAGTAAATTACTGTACAATTAATATTGATTGTAACACTGTTGAATAAAACAGTTTTTTGTCTCCCCTGTAAGATCTACTCAGACGGAGTTATAAATTTAGAGAACAACACAGACGATATACTTAGATAAAATCAAAAGACTTACCGGATCAGTTTTGGGAATTTTTTTCTTGAACATTTTTTCGCAATCACCGATATAAAACACAGAAGGCTGTAAGGCACGTCCCACCTGCAAATAAAATGAGAGAAAACATAAAGAAAAGAAACGGATGTATAGAACTGTTATACTGATAAACTGGATTTCTTTTCTATTTTCAGTTTTAAATGAAATTCATAAATGAGCAATCTGCAACAAATCACATAGCAGAGAAATCACATCATGATTGCCATTAAGAAAAATAAAAAATGACTACATTTCTAAAACTTTGAAATACGAAGGTAATTATTGAAAAGTCTTTAGCTAGGCCTTACAGATGGATGTTTGAGGTCTAATAACAACTATGAAACAGAAATTACCATTCTGATATCATTATTTAGATAAATCACAACATTAAACATTTATTTCATCACAACGTTCATCTTCACCTTGAATATGAGATGCATTAACATTTTGAGGCCGTCTTTCCCAGGGTATTTCCCTGCCAGATTTCCGGGAGAGAGGTCGAATAAATTGGCGCCGAGTTCGGCACACATGGCATGAACCAGCATCTTCTTGCCAGTACCTCTAGGCCCAGCCAGCATAACGGACTTGGTGAGGGGGGCACTTTCATGGACAGCCGGGGAACCTGGAGGGGGGAAACAGAAAAAGAGATACAGATGTCGTCAGTTGTTTTCATATTGCACTAGTTGGAGTAGCAACTAACGATATCAAGTTAACTCAACTATGCAAGGTTAAAGTTAAAGTCTCAACAAAATTAAGCAATGTACTGATGTTAAGGAAGCTAACTAATATTATCCTGTCCTAAAAACTGCACTTTACTGCGTCATATAGAAAACCATCTCACTAAATTGAGCTAAAGCTTGTGAGATCTTTTACATTTCTCTTTTCTTCAGTTGAAAAAAGAATTGTAGATCACCAATTTGTAATAAGTTGCATACACCAATGACTAAGACCATAACTTAAGTCTTAGCTTTGGGATAAAAAAGGCAAATTTTATCTTTATCTTTTGTCTTTACCTAAGGGTAGAATGCCAAACTCTGTGATAAGTCTCCGGACATCGGACAGCGAAGGCATGGGTTCTATGTTGGCTTGGCGGAGGGTGGTGCCCAGGTAGCTGTACTCTCCTTCGTAATCGGCCAGTTTGACCGGCGGGCAACGAACTATGACCCCTTGGGTCACCAACTCCTCGTAAAGGTCTTCAATAGTTCTGATGGATAGAGAAAGAAATTAGAAAAGATTTTGTTTGTACTAGTCTAATACTAATACAGATTCTATACGATCAGGAATCAATCAAAGCTATGCTACTTTAACATTAATTCTTTTTGTGTGGAAAATATTTGTGGGGGGGGGGGATTTAGTTAGTGTGAAGAGAGCACATCAACACTTTTGCTTGAAAATAGAAAATAGGATTTAAAAACAAACGATCGTATACATTGAACATGAGAAAATATGTGGATATAGTGATGTGACAAATGAAAACAACCTACAATACTATCATTATTCATGAACGGACTTGGTACCTATCTGGAGTTAAATCCTTCTCCTTCTTTTTGCCTTTCTTTCCCTTCTTGCCAGATTTCTTTCCCTTCTTCTTCTTCTTCTTCCCCGACTTCTTCCCTTTTTTGCCTTTCTTCTCTCGATCAACAGCCTGAAAAATTGGTAGAATCGCATTGTATTATTTAAAGCATAATTAAAAATGTAGTCCATAAGAACATTAAATCAATTATAAAAGAGGAAACTAGAATTTGTTTCAAAATACTTTTCATTTATGTACTTTCAATAAATAATCAACAACATTTTAACTGTAAAAGTTATATTAATGTTCATATCTCTAAACTTCTTCTCCATTTTGGCTTATCCCTTGATATGCAAGGATTGTCACTGCAGTATTTTTGGTAAATGAAAAAAACTCACCGATTTCAGATTGGCCAACTCATTTCTCATCAATTCGTCCACTTGAATACGAATCTCATCCTCCACCTCTTTCCTTTTCTCTTCCTTGATCAGCTCAGAGTCGTGTTTCTGTGGGAAATTCTCCACCTCATCCCTTGTAGCCCAAACACCTGATGGAACAAACCGAAAGTTTACTTGGACAAATATGAACATGGAATAAGTTTATGACAATTATTAGAATCTTTAATCTAATCTATTTCTTCGGATTAAAAATGAATTATATCAAAATATTGAAAATTAAAAAGATAGTTAACACGTGATTTTTGAAAATTAGAGATAAGCCCATTAAAGACTCTTCAAGAAAACAAACCTTACCTTTGTATGTATCAGAGGCATCATTGACAGAAGGGACAAAATTAGAAGGGGCCATTTTCCAACCCTCTTCTTCTTCCTGCAGATGGAATTAAAAGTTTGATACAAAATTATGATTTAGATTTAGATAGTCAAACAGTTTGATAAAAAAATAAAAAAATTATGGTACTCAATAGAAAGAAAAATGTTATGATGATAGTAATTAGTGTGATGAAATAGTAATTCTTCAGTGTCGGGGGGAAAAATCAAATTCTAGTCTTATAGTTTCTATTTTGTTTCTTTAACATTTATTGAAACATTGAATCTTGATGTAAAAAGAATACAGAAAAAGTGTTTGGGAAATTAGTCCAAGTCCAAGTTCACTTACATCATCATCTCCTTTCTTTCCCTTTTTCCCTTTCTTGTCCTTTTTGTCCTTCTTTTTATCCTTTTTCTTGTCTTTACCTCCTTTCTTCTTTCCTTTGCCATCATCCTGTGAAGAAACAATAGAAATTTTGGTATATCAATAGTGCAGGTGGGAAAAAATGTGGGACAACCGAAAAGCTATAAAAAAACCTGAGAGCCTTGACTTCTCGAGGTGCTATGATGCAGATTCATTCATTCATTTCGTACAATATTATATAAATTTTATTTGGTGCACATAGAAAAAAGATTGAAAGTACTATCATGTCCCTCAAGATGACATTTTATTTCATCCACTTACATTCTATTGATAAACTAAAATCTTACCCACATCTCTGTCCAACACTTTCATTACAAAATGTTTCAAAATTTTCCTTTTCTATTCAGTCAGAAAATAACATTTTCTTGTATGAAACAACAAATATATATCTATAGTAGATATTTTGTTGCTATTAACATAAAACTCAAAGAAAACAACTCAAACTGAATTTAAAAACAAAATAAACAGAGCACACCAAACATGATATTCATTCAATTGATCAATTATCAATAACGGGTCAAGACCAATTTTTCAGAACATGAAACCTCTGAAACAAATGTTTTTTCAATTTACCATTTGAAATGCAAATAAAAAAAGATAAAAATAAACTCAAATAACAGCATACTATTTTGTATCCTCAAATTGTACACGGTTGGTGAATTGTCAGCTTGGTGATTATTGAAACTGAAGAAACAAAGTTATTTCATTGAATATGATTATTCATGTAATCTTATATTTGTTTATTCTATGAATATGTACTTGATACGTAGCATTTTCTCCAGAAAAAATCATGCATAAAAAGTGTGTCAAGCAGTCAAAAGAAAATCTTTTATGAGGGTTTCTTAAAAGACTTAAAACAGATAACAAGATAAAATAGTTCATACTTTGGAATTTTTAAAAGAAAAAGACATTATCTTATCCACCATCTGGAATTGAAAAATTTACTCTTATAAATTCAATGTTGGTCATGTTATTCATATGATTTGCATACCTTTTCACTTAATTCTTTCTCCAATTCAGCAGGATCTTTTTCCTTGAAAATGACGAGGGATCCACCATCATCAGCATCAGGATATTCAGGAAACTTTCCTGACGCATCCCTTCATGGGAAAACAAGTTACATACAAATTTGTATATGAGCCACTTTTTTAGGTATTCATTATCATGTGGCAAACTTTACATCTTCAACTTAGAAAGATTCTAATGATGTTTTATAATTCATTGGTAAAGTAGGGGTACAGCAGCCACTGCCTAAACGTACGCTTTGTCTAAACACACACTCTCTTAGACAGATAACATTTTTGTTATATACAATATTCATCCCTAAATGCACTTTTATTCCATCTGAATAATCACATCGGATTCAGATCCACCTTTCAATCACCTTATAGTTTCTCATCTTCTCATAGTGACAAAGAAACCCATTCTGTTCCTTCTTTCTACGCATTCAGTGACATCAAATGATAAGCTAACTTTACCTGCACTCAATGAACCACTGTCTGATCTGATCCATCATGGTTTCTTTCATGTCGGGTCCCTCATTAGAGATGATATTCTCCCTTATATTCACAAGGGCTTGGTGATATTCATGTTCATGAACATCCTGAGTTTTACGACGTTGATCCTCCGTTTTTATGGCAAAGGTCTGAGGCAGATTCTTAGTGTTGGTCGGCAATGCAGGGGGAGCCTGAAGTAAAATTTTGATATCAAATCATAAAAAGTCTGAAGTTTAAGAATTGATAGATAAATGTACTTTATATGACAGGGCCAGAAAGATGATCATGTCTACTTTCTCTTGAAGTGTCAAATCTAGTTTAGATTAATAAAACAATTTTTGTTTGTACTGACATACAAATTAGATACAAAGCATGCAGGCTCAAAATGGTAGCAAGATTTGTCAACAAGAACTATTAAGTATATTATTACCATTCCAATGAATATCATTTCCTCGTCTCTTTCCTTTTTAGTCCTTCGACGCTGAGCAAATCCTTTCCAAACCTGATGAAGAACAAAAGTAAATATTTCAGGTTTTTTTAGAGACAAATGTTGAAAAGCTTGGCAGATGGTGACAAGCAAAGAGACAAATCACAAAAGTGAATAACAAATGAGATCCACAGACCAGACCAGCAAACACAGTCGAGGGCAAGCGTCCTTTGCAACAGCAAAACCTAAAAAATGTATTATGACTGACAAAACATTTTATTCGTGGAATTGTTGTACGTTGGCACGTGATATGACAATCACATTTGAAAAAATATCTTTAATCCCATAGGATGGACGCTTTATGATAGGAGGGGAAATGTACGATAATTCATATAAATAAAATAGCAGAAACAACCCTGGTGACAGGAACAAAATGGATGCAATTCTAAAGGGATAAAGGTTTATCTCTTCTCACCTTTTGAATCCTCATAGCAGCCACATCTGGATCGAGAGTTGGAGCGCCTCTGGTTTGAGCCATCTTCTCAAAATTCTCTTGCTGACGAATCTCCCGCATAAGCTTAGCACGAAGCCTTCCTTGACGGGCTCTCTCATGGATCTGAATGATGCGTATGGCCTGATCCCATGGCATGCGAATTTCCTCTTTATCCTTTGAGCAAGGAAAGATAAGAATTATAATTATTAAAAAACAACAACAACAGAATTACTGAAGGGGGAAAAACAACATAGACATTATGCTTATTATTACCAACAACAGTGACATAGAATCTTATAAAGAGTATAAGTCTTGAATGTTTAAACATTTTGAGATATCTTAACAAAACTCCACGAAATAAAGGAGGAGGAGGAGAAGGAGAAAGAGGAGAAGGAGGAGGAGAAGGAGGAGGAGAAGGAGGAGGAGGAGGAAAAGAAGAAGGAAAATATGAAGAAGGAAAAAAAGGAGAACAAGATAGTATGTTTGAAATACTTAGGCCTTACCCTATCTTGATCTGGAGGTCCTATTTTAGCCAACACCTGACCCAAGAGTTTTTCTCTCTCTTTCAGGTTTTTTGCCCTTTCATTTGTGAAATACTTTGGTATAGGGATCTCAACATCATTCTTTTGATGATAAAAAAGAGGATGCATTCAATTACAATTTCATTTCTAGCACATAAGCTGCAACCGTCATTGTACAATGAATGAGAAAAAGTAAGATGTTTGATGAATTCAATTACAAGTGAATTATCAAAGATATAATATCAAAATGATGATGGAAATGATGATATTAATGGTAGTAGTGCTGCTTCTATTGCTGGTAAAGATGATGATTTCAAAGATTACAATATTGCTGGTGGCTGTGTTGGTGGTGTCGGTTGCTTGGTAATCAAACCAAATCATTAGCGCTTAATTGACATAATCAGCAAATGAAAAAAATATAGAATTTACTTACTGGGGTAAGTTTCAAATCTGAAAGCACATCATCGAAGTAATGATACTCAGAAAACTCTAGATTCATCATCTCATGTTTCAACTCAATGATTCTCCCCATGACTCCATCCAGGCAATGACGCAAAACTCTCCGTTTCTGCGGATGCACTATTTGATCATATGATTGCTCCAGTCTACGGAAGATTTGAATGTATTTTATATACATAGTAGCAAGAAGCTGAAAAGCTGCCAGGCGATCCTGCAAAACATGAAATATTGAGTAGATTAGTTTAAAAATAATAATGGGTAGAACTTTAATTCCACAAGTATCAAACTATGAATCAAATCCCTTGTACTCCCTCATACCTACATAAACGCACGAACACACACACACACACACACACATCTCAACTACAAGGCACTCAATTGGTAGTGAAGATAATCATGTTCATGTTCAAATTCTCCATTCAATTTCATTAACTCTATAGAAAATTGGAAGAATATTTACCCTTTCTGGTTTGGGAGGATCTGGTGGATTCTCTTGCTGTAAGAGATCCACCAAAGCGGCCTGTCCTTCTTGCCATTGCTTATTGTAATAGCTGAAAAGATAGGCAAACCAATCTTTAAAATGGCATCATAGTTTGGCTTGGATCATTCAATATTTTTTTCTCAAAACGTATGTTGTATAGTGTATTTGAATAATGTCTGTCATTCATATTTTTTGATGTTAAATGTAATCTCAAACAAGTAATATAAATAAAGATGAGAGTAATCCACAGCTATGAAAGACAAAGCCTAAAGAGAGAAAAAAGAAAGAAACATATTCGTAAAATTTTAGATGGACAGACCACAATCCAGCACTACCTTTTTGGATTGTAAACACACAATTCTTGATGCTGTCATATTTGGTGACACCTTCTCTGTGTGAAGCTCTTGTCAAGTAAAGCAATTTCAAGAGTAGACAGCTCCTTTTGAAGAATCAGGATTTCAGACTGAACATTGTGTGTCCATCTAAAAACATGATCTCTAAAAAACTTGTGGCGAGAAGTTCTTGTGCTCCTAACTCTAATTTTGTTCAAACTCCTTTGACATAAGAAAACCAATGCATAACTTCAATTCAATAGCGACCCACATGTTTGCATAGTAATAATATTTAAATGATAATCAACAAAGATAACAGTTTTTTTGCTGATCTTAACCTACACCAAAAATATTTGCCGTTAGAGGGAATCAAACCTATAATTGCCTCAACAACACCGCCTTACCAGTGCAATTTGTTCTCTTGTATTTGTTCTCTTGTATTTTCCCTCTTACACCTTATTGTTTTCTGTACAGTACATTACTTCCATCTATATTCATCGTATTTTCATTTTAAACTTATGATTTCCTCGACAACACCACCTTGCCAGTGCCATTTGTTCTTTAAAAAAAATCTCTTACACCTTAGTGTTTTCTGTAGGTAACCTACAGTAAATTATTACTTCCATCTATATTCATCGTATTTTCATTTTCTAATGTGGTGTAGTTGACATACTATCATATGAAAGCTTTAAATCAGTAAAATAATTGCAAATGTAGATAAAGAAGATATCAAAAGCGTTTAAATCGTTCACTAACCTGTGAGACATGGTTCGTTTTCTGTGCAAATAATTTTTCACAGCAAAGTTTGTGTTTTGGACGCCATCTTATAATATACAGCATCTCCCCGGCGACAAGATCTCGAATGTAGCGTGATTTTGTCAACCGGAAGCTTACATTGTCGTTGTTCTCAGAATAGCGACTGACGGAAACAGTTCGTGGACGGACAAGTCATCTCTAAAGGTTTTCGGTGTCTATAAGACCCTGTGATCTTAGGACGAGTCATCTCTCCAGATTCTTTAATCCCAGGTAGAGTTTAAATTCTTGCAACGCTCACGATTATTTGGATTGTTCTCTGACGCCAGAACATTTTGTGTGCACTTTCCCGTGATTAACGATGATCTCCTGTGTCTAACTAATATTGAATATTGATGAGGATTTCAATTTCTCTACACTCTAGGATCTAGGATCTAAATTTAAAATTAAATTTGTCTCACTTTAGGCTGCTGTTGATGAAATAAAGCATCTTTCTAATTTTGTTTCTATTCGAATTTGTGTTGATTGAAAAAATGATATTGCATCTTTGTCCTCTGATCGGATGTTTCTCTTGTCATTTAGAGTTAGAGCTGCTTTTGTCACCTCGATCTCACTAAGCAGCATCTCATATCATATAGACTAGGTAAATTATTTATTATTGAATTGTCTGTCATCATCAGAAAGTGAAAGGAAGTTCCACAAGATTTCAAGATGACTCTTCAGTGGACGTTTGTCGCTGGTGTCCTTTATGTGGAGGTTTTTGTAATCCTTCTGCTCTTGTTGCCTTTTATATCGGCACCAAGGTAAGTTATTCAGTTATTCCCGTAGTAAGTAGCCTACGGTGAACTTCAGACTACTTGATGACTAGACTGCTCATGTTTATTTGTAATTAAAATTACCATTAAAAATTGTTTGGACAGATTATGTTTTATCATGACTGACGTCAACATGCTTTGCTAATGGACTCCTGCACTTGAATTTTAGCTCAAATATATTGGCGTTGACACAACTTTCTTCATCCTATCGGAGAAGGATGTAAAATGAAAATTTTAAAGGTCCTCCTGGTGTTTTCTTTAGTCTGAAAAAATGCATATATGCGCCTAAAAGGCAGCATGTATTGTTTGATGTGTTATTTATGTTTCATTGTCTTGTTGGGGATAAATGTGGTTTTGGGAAGCTTAGTACTTGATGAAGATCTAGGCAGGTAGATTTTATTAAAAATGCTCTAATTTATTTGTATTTTCTTACGAGTTTCTATCTCACTATTCTCTATCTTCAAAGATGGATGAGAATTGTTGCCTTACGCTGAAGTGAAGAAAATTATATATTATCTTATCATACCATTCCATTCATCATTCATTATATTTACAGCTCGGGTTATTTTTTCTCTACTTTTAGGAAGTTAATGCATTTTTAGCTATTCATATTTTTGCTTCATGCCCCTAAAATGCAAATGATTCATCATCATCAGTTATTAATATTGTCCTGTTGATTTCCAGATGGCAACGGATATTTCGATCCAAATTATGTAAGATGCTGTCTGCATATTCCAACATCTATTTCAACATTTTCATTGCCATCCTGGTTATGTTATTTTTGGGTGAGTATTTTCCCTCAATTACCATTAGATAATGTTAGAAGTACAAGGGATGAATTAGATTGAATAGAATTTCATTCATTTTATGAGCTTCTGAGCGGGCAGATGTTTGTATGTGCATATTCTGTATAACTTCTGGTGACAAGTCACTGTTTTCATCTTGGCGAGATAGGCTATTTCGTAATTCGTAGACCTAGTTTGAACATTATCAGATGCTTCAAAAGTTTAAAGTCACTCTGGTTGCTGTTGTCTTTATTTTTGAATTGTTATACCATCTGTTATACCATCACTCAATGAGTTTATGAAGCGAAGCGCTGATTATTTCGGTGGATTAGAAAAATCATATACAATCGGATGTAGACATCGTAGAAATAAATGGTAAACAGAAAATAAAGTTCAATTTGCGGTGTATCTTTCGACTACACACATATGACTTCCTGTGTAGGCAATGATGAATGTGAAAAAAGACAAAATACTGTACTGAACTTTTACCCCATTAAGGTTAATATTTATTGTTATTCACCATGTAACTCTCCATGTTAGAAGTAGAAACATTTTTGCATTGTTCAGGGCAGAGTGTTTTGCTCCATGATTTATTTCGAATTATTTCTTTTTTTTTAACTTTGCCTTTGTGTAAACAATGACAATGGATATTATAATAAATGAATGGGTCTTTTGAACATCCCGCCTTTAAAACAAATATATTATTATGGACATCATAATTGG